>PVJS01012306.1:0-44120 GCA_004027185.1 Glis glis | reverse complement strand
CCGGAGGATCCGGGTTCGTGGCCAGCCTCAGCTCTCTCGCTCTCTCTCTTTCTCTCTCTCTCTCCTTAGCGAGGCCCTCCGCAACTTCGTGAGACCCGGTTTCAAAATAAAGTATAAAAAATAGGGCCGGGGGCGTAGCGCGGAGGTAGAACACCCCTGCGTTCAATCCCCGGTACTGCAAAAAAAAAAAAAAAAAAAATTTAAATTATTTGTTTACCTGCATCCTTCCCCCCTATACTGGACGCCCAGAGAAGGCAAGACTTCTCATTCATTCAACACAGATTTATTGAGCATTAACAATGCACCAGGCCATTCACCTCCTCTTTAGATCACAGTACTCACCTTATTCCCAACCTTAGTACTGAACAGGAACTCAGTTGCTAGTTGAATGAGTTGTTAGTTGAATGACTGAGTAAAAGAACAAATGAATGAATGACCTTATTGTGTAAAGTACAAAAGACACCAGTTTTGCAGGGACGTTTCAACATCCCAATTTGCAAGTAGAATCTGCACAGAGAAGTTAAGCTAGGAAGGAGAGCGAGATTTGTCATTCTTTAGGGAGAGATGTGACTCAATTTGTGGCAGGCTTGTGGGGTTCAGAGAAATGAAGTCTGTAGTTTCTTTCTTCCTTTCTTTCTTCCTTCCTTTCTTTCTTTCTTTCTTTCTTCTTTCTCTCTTCTTTTCTTATTTTTTTTTGTACTGGGGGTTGAACCAGGGGCATTTTACCTCTGAGCCACACCCCCAGCCCTAGTTTTAATTTTATTTTGAAAGTTGCTGAGGGTCTTGCTAAGTTGCTGAGGCTGGCCTCGAACCTGCAATCATTCCATCTCAGCTTCTCAAGTATATAGTTTTTTTTAAGTAACTTTAGGACAGGGCAATTCTGACCTAGTCTCTTATGTGCTAGAGCTCCACCCTCTTCTGAGAAAAAAGCTGGCCCATAGGTGAAGTCCCAGGGCTTTTCTGCTTAACAACCAGGGGAGAGATAGAGACAGATGGACACTGTGGCGAGAGGCAAGAACAGTGCAACCGTGAGGCATTTAAGGACTGTGGGTTTACCCTTGCTGCAATGTGCTTGCTGAGGAAGACCCAGGCTTGTTGATTTTTCTCTTATAAGCTTTCCTTCTCCTATTCTATCCTCTCCACAAATAACGCGCTAGGCTCTATCCAACCTTTGCGAATCACTTTTGACTGCGGAGAGTACTTTCAGCCCTCAATTTACCCGTCAGCACTTTGCTCACGCAGAGGCCCCCAGGCCCTTGGGCTCATTCAGACAGGTCGCACTGTCTATGAACTTCACACTTGGGGCCAAAGCTTATTACATGAAGTCTGATCTAGTTCCGTTAGCAACTGTGATCTCTTGGTTGGGTTTGGCATAAAGGAAGATGGGCTCTAAGAAAAACCCTGTCTGTGCCCTTTCTCAATTCCCTTTCCTATTTTCCACATGACTGTTCCAATCTGTCATTAGTTTCATCAAGACACCTCATTGTCAGTAGATTAAAAACCTAGCATTTAATTTTACAGAGGAAATGAGACCAGAAATCATTCTCCCTTCTTTCCTTCCCATATCACTCCTGTCTTCGCCTGCCATTCTCTGATTTTATTCTGCCTCAGAGAAAGAGGGTGCATCAATTACCTGTTGCTGTGTAACAAATACCCCCTCCCCCCAGTTTAGCAGCTTAAAAGAACAAACATTTATTACCTCACAGTTTCTGTGAGTCAAGAATTTGGAAGTCGCTTGGCTGGGTGGTTCTGGCTCAAAGTCTTTTTTTTTTCTCTCTTTTTTTTTTGGTGCTAGGGATTGAACTCCAGGGGCATTCTACTTCTGAGCTACACCCCCAGCCCTTTTTATTTTTTTATTTTGAAACAGGGTCTCACTATGTTGCTGGAGTCTCCCTAAGTTGCTGAGACTGGCCTTGAAGGTGTGCACCACCATGCACAGCAAAAATTTAAGTTCTATTGGTGATTCTTAATCTGAAAGTCATGGGTAGAAACCATCGACACCTCATACCATCTTCTTGATCCAGGAATTCTTAGAGCAGTTTTCTGTTTCCAGAGATATGTGCTTCTAAAAGCTGTTTACTAAGCCTCTGGGTTCTATATCGCTAGTGAGGCTGAAGGTCCAGATTGTAGAAGACTCAGCATCTTGATACTGCAAGTCCTGAGCTCATGGGTATATGCCCTAGAGTTTAAGACCAATATCTGTGGTTAAAGTATTCAGGGGCTGGGGCTATAGCTCAGTGACGGGGTGCTTGCCCTGTGTTCCATCTGCACTCCCCCTCACACATACACAGGCATTTGAGGTGACCTGTCTAAGCTGATATCTTGGTGTCCTGTTCATTAGCTCCTGACTGTATCGTGTAGGGATATGTGTGATGTCTCTCTCAAAGTGTAGCTTGCACCCGTTGGGTACATGATTATGTACATGGTATTAGTGTTGACAATAGCTGGCAAGATCACAATGGAACAAGGCAAAAGCTGTTGGCAAAGGGGTTAATTTTAGTCTCATAGGTCTATATGAATTCCACATGGAGAGAGTTTGAGGTTTGATGGTATACATCACGTAATCACTAGGGTGAAGGGTAGAACTTTAGTCCAAATAAAGTTAAACTTTTCTAAAAATGTGGACAGTTTTTGTTTTGTTTTGATGTTGTGATCTGCCTGTCTCAGTCTCCCATGGACTGAAATATAGGTGTGCACCACCGCGCCTAGGTCTGATTTTGGGGATACTGTGATTAAAATACCAGTTTGTTTTATTTTCTAGGACTTTAGGGATAATGTGGACCATGGAGTTTTTGTTTTATTTAAAGATTTTTACATACATCCCAAGAATGGCTCCTATAAAGTCGTTCTTTCATTCCTCCATCCAGGTGGGGAAAAAATTCCAAGTTTTATTGGTATCAATTAAAGCATCACCATTTTAGCAGAAGAAAGCCTTTTTCTTTTTTCTTTGTCTTTCCTTTTTGCTGTGCTGGGGAGGGAACGCAGGACCTCACACATGCTGAGTAAGCACTCCACCACTGAGCTACATCCCTAGCCCAGGAGAAAGATTTTCTCCCATCCAGGAAAAGCTCAGGTTATTACCGAGACACATCAAAAGCTTTGTTGAACCCATTTGTAAATATTCATATGCTGCTCCAGGTGGGATTCTGAGATATGTCCTACTTTTATCATTTTCCCTGGATTTGGTATTTACAGATAAAGGAAGTTTCAGCCACCTGGTGAGCTGTGGGTAAAATTTCCCCAGCCATATTTTTGTATTTTGGATGAATCTATTCTTGGCATTGTAGCCACTTCCAGGTAACAACAGAAATAAAGGTTTGGAGATGTGCTTAGGAGCCACCAAGTGCCCATCCTGGGAAGTTTAATGCTCACAGCTCTGCACAAGGGTTTTTTTTGTTTTTGTTTTTGTTTTTGTTTTTGTTTTTGTTTTTGTTTTTTTGCAGTACCAGGGATTGAACGCAAGGGCATTCTATCTCCGCGCTACACCCCCGGTCCCATTTTTTATACTTTATTTTGAAACCGGGTCTCACGAAGTTGCGGAGGGCCTCACTAGGGAGAGAGATAGAGATAGAGAGAGAGAGAGAGAGAGAGCTGAGGCTGGCCGCGAACCCCGATCCTCCGGTCTCCGCCTCCCAAAGTACCGGGATTATAAGCATGCGCCACCACGCCTGGCTTGCACAAGGGTTTTGACAAGTCTCCTCCCTGCTGTAGGGGCAGATCATTGTATTTGAAATAAGTCCTTCTGGGTTGATGAAATCATATAAAGTAACTTTCCTTACAATAAGCCATGGGAAACATGGGGAATGGCTGCTTGTTTTGCATGGTAGATGAATGAGACATTTCCTTTAGTTTCAAAAGTATGATTCTTAAAATGTGCTCCAACTTTAAAAATGACCTTGCTTAGCCAGGCGTGGTGGCGCACACTTGTAATCCCAGTACTTGGGAGGCTGAGACAGGAGGATGGCAGTTCTCAGCTACTTAGTGAGACCCTCTGCAACATAGTGAGACCCTGTTTCAAAATAAAAAATAAAATAGGGCTGGGGGTATAGCTCAGAGGTAGAACGCCCCTGAGTTTAATCCCCAGTACCACAAAAAAAAATGACTTCTGAAGGAAGCAAAGTCTAATAGGTTATTAGTTCATTGCCCATTTTTTGTTCAAGTGTCCAAGGAAGTTAGACAACCCATTTTCTTTCCTAACAGGCCAAAATCTTTTTTTTTTTTTTTCAGTACTGGGGATTGAACCCAGGGGCATTCTAGTTGCGGCCTGGGGCTGGCCACGAACCTGGATCCTCCGGTCTCAGCCTCCCAAGTACTAGGATTATAAGCACGCGCCACCACGCCTGGCTCAGGCCAAAATCTTGAAACACCCACAGGCATATCTGCTATCAGAGAGTGCTTGAAATTCTTCTATCTTTAACAGGCGGTGTGATCTCAATAAGAGGTGGAGAGTTTGGAAGTTAGAGCTCACCAGCGCAGAATGTGCCTGGGTTATTCCTGAGACAAGAACCGTGAAAACATGCACTATGTCAGCACTGGCCGAGAGGCTGCCAGCGGGAAGCGGGGATGGCTGGCCTCCGGCTGGAGAAGTGCTTGAGAATTACGCAGGAGCAATGGACGGAAGTCTACAGAGGGAAGTGGGCTGCCGTTGGGAGCTATCTTGAAGCAATAAGGTCAGAACAGTGCAAGGGTGGTGAGAAGGGGAATCCTGCTGAGACGCCGCCGGTTGATGCGGAAGGGCTAGGATTCCTAATAATGATCATTGTTTATTGATGTGTTTAAGTATCGTCCATCTCACAAAGACTATAATAATCTTATTTTTAGGCATCCATTACTTATGCTTTTATCTCTATGTAAGTTCACATCTGATCTAATAACTCTTTAATTTGCATTTCCTATAGCCAAGTCCTAAATCCAAATAATTATGATTCATTCTTATATTATCAATATGTTATAATGTAATTACTATTAGAACCTAATTATGGCTGGGCATGGTGGTGCACGCTTGTAATCCCAGTACTTGGGAGGCTGAGACAGGAGGATCTGGGTTGGCAGTCAGTCTCAGCTACTTAGTGAGGCCTCGGCAACTTAGTAAGACCCTGTTTCAAAATAAAGGATAAAAAATAGGGTTGGGTAATTTCATTATAACAAAACATAGAAGAAAACATGTTTTGAAGAGTGCAGGGGGTCCAGGCATGGTCACATGTCTGTAATCTCCGTACTTGGGAGGCTGAGAAAGGAGGATTGTAGGTTGGAGACCAGTCTCTTTCTCTCTCTCTCTCTCTCTCTCTCTCTCTCACACACACACACACACACACACACACACACACACACACAGTGCAGGAGGGCTGCAGGTGTAGCTTAGGGTTAGAGCTTTTGCCAGGCATGTGCATGTGCAAGATCCTAGGTTTCATCCCCAAGGCTTCCTCTTCCCCAAAAACAGTACAGAAAAATAAATATGCATAATTTGAGTTTCTTCAAACCTTGGCAGGATGTGGGAAGAGGTAGTGGTGCAGACCATCAGGGGTTAAGTTTCTATAGTCAATTAGACCATGTCAGCAGCACACACAGTGAGCTGTGGAGAAGGAGAATTCCTGTACAGGACTGCCTCAAGGTCCTGATATCAGAAATGATCCCAAGTGGACATTCCTTCTTTATACTGTGTCTGTCCTTGATGTATGCCAAGAATAACCTTTTTCTCTGTATCACAAGTTGCTTTCTTTGTATCCTGAGTTTGGCATTAACAGACACTTTGTTTAAACTTATCATTAAAAAGAGGCTTCTGTAAGGAGACTGGCAGAAGTAGCAGAGATGGTGGGAAGAAGAAAGTCTCTGCTTTTTTCTCCAGCTGCCCCACATATATAAATAACTAAATAAATAAACTCTAAAATTTAATTAAGACTCTGAGTACATGTGAGGACACAAATAAGCCTGAATTGTTGGATCCTACTGAGACATGATCACGGCAAGATAGGAGGTCACAGCAGCAGTTATAACTCTTGTTCCCACGTGCCAACGCAAGACACCAACTCTTGGAAATTTGTCTCCTAATGTTTCTTCCAGGTCCCAGACCAACTCTCAGGGCTGGTCCTGCAGGACACAGTGTTCCTCACCATCACCTCCAGCAGGTGGCGGCACTACACCAGCAGGCACCTGCCCGTCCCTCCTCGCAGAGTGAGAGGTTCCCAGACACCCAAGTCTCAGGGGTTTATTTCCAGTCCTTGGCTCTCCATAGGTATAAGAGAGCCCCCACAGCCAAATCTGAGTCGTGGCCACTGGCCCCTCTAATGACAAAGGCTTTGCTGCCGGTTCCTCTCAGTCCTGGGCTGGCTGAGGAGGTGGGAATCCGAGAGATCTCCGGAATCTGACCTCCGCAGCTCACCTGCGGAGACCAAGCAGGTGGACCTCTCAAAGCCTCGGTCTCCTGGTCCTAAGATGGGGGTGATCAGCGGATGGGGATGGTACCTACTTCCTAGGGCTGCTGGGATGGTGAAATGAGAGTCTAGCACAGCTCCTGCACATGGGATACATTAAACCAACGTGTGTATTATTGTAACCTTAGAGACCTGCAAAAAAGAAAAAAAAATTGTCAACTGTGGTTATTTCTAGTGGCAGGATCAGATCAGAGATGATTTTTCATTTCTTCTTTGTTTTCCAAATTCTCTTCAATAAGCATGGCTTTCTATAATGCTTTAATAAGCATTATTTTAAAATATATATAGATTGTAGTCAGTTCCTTTTTTTTCCCAGCTATATATTGTTTACTGAAGACACACCTAAAACAAAATCGCAAAAAAAAAAGGATGAAAGACAGATGGAAAAAAATGGGTCAGGCAAACACGAATATAATTAATATCAGGAAAGTAGAATTCAAGGTGAAATATTGGTAATCACAGGCATAACATGTTGGTAAAAGGAAGAATTTACAAAGAACAACTGCAAAGAACTTCTAGCACCTAATACTTTGTTTTGAAGTAAATAAATTAGGAATGAATAGAATAAATGGAAAACCCCCCAAGTTTACAAATATAGTGAGTGATTTTCATACTTTTATTAGAAGTCAAAAATCAAGTAAAAAATATAAAAGAGTTGAATAATACAGTTAATAAGTGTTTTAGATTAATGAATATACTTCTAATTCTGCTTTCTATAGACATGCACATTCCTTTTGGATAGCACATGCAGGATGGATAAAAATTAGTCAGCTACTAGGTTACAAAGGAAGTGTGAACAAATACAGGGACAAGGTTGATCTCGGTTCTTGACAATTCCCCTGAGACAGCTGAACTCCACTGCTCGGTGGGCTCCCGAGGCTGGGCCATATCTAATCTATTTTGTAATCTGTAACATTAGACACATCATCTGACACACAGTCGGTGATCAATACTCATTTCCCGAAGAAAATCTCAAAGGTAATCGCTTCACCTTTCAGTTCCTCCGTATAACTAAACATCTGTTTTTTCCTCCCAAGAATCCTCTTCCCTCGCCTACGCCTAATTTCTAATCCTTTTACCAATTTAGTTGAGTCCGCTCCAAATTCTCCCCAGCTGAATTCCATTTAGATGGATGAGCTGGTTTCCAAAAAAAGCAATTCACTGGAGCGCCAGCAGGGGTAGGGACCGACCCTTGGCTAGAGATCAGACCTTTTCAGTAGCTAAATGAAAACCCACGGGGCCGGAACAACCTAGATGATACAAAATGATTATCAAGGGAAATGGACTTTTCTAGAGATATATCGTATCTCACATAGAAGAGAATGGCTGTTTTAGTGATGATTACACGTTGATATCATTTGATTCCTTTGATTTTTGTTTTGTTTTGTTTTGTACTGGGATCGAACCTAGGGGCATTCTACCTTTGAGGTACACCTCAGCCCTATTTTATTGTATTTTATTTGTTTGAAACAGGATCTCACTAAGTTGCTGAGGATCTTGCTAAATTGCTGAGGCTCGCTTCGAACCTGCAACCCTCCTGTCTCAGCCTCCCAAGTACTGGGATTACAGGCATGCACCACTGTGCCCGGTAGTTCCTTTGATCTTCATTTTGAGCTGGTGAAACTGTCCAAGTGTTCTCTAGGTAGGTCAGGCCCAGCAAGTTATTTCCGAGTATTTCTTCTACCAAAGCAAAACCAAAATAGATGACATCAATCCTTGGCAGCTGCCATAGTCTAGTTCTTTCTCCAGACTCTTATTGTTATTTTCAAGTGCTGGGGATCCATCCCAGGGCCTTATGAATGCCAGGCAAGTGCTCTACCTAGTCCTTTTCTTATATTCTTATCATTATCATCACCATCATCATCATCATTATTTTGTAGTAGCGGGGCTCAAACTCAGGGCCTCACATGTGCTAGGCAAGAGCTCTACCACTGAGCTACAACCCCAGCCCTTTTTATTTCTTATTTTGAGACAGGGTCTTGCTAAATTTCCCCAACTTGTGGTCCTCCTGCCTCAGCCTTCCAAGGAATTACAGCTGGGATGACAGGTGTGTGCCACTCTCTCTTTCCAGGGAATTTGAGCCTGAACAGGAGTCCGAGGTGGTTACAGTGGAGCCACAGAGTCCCTGAGCCACGTGGATGCCTCCAGAGTGGCCCTACCTGTACCACACCTCTTCAGCGCCTCCTCTGACCATGTTCTGACTAGACTAGTCAGACTAATCTAGTGCTCTGACTAGATTCTTCTTTGCTTACGATGCCCAGACATTAGGACTCCTAACTGGGTCTTGGAAGTTTCCAGGTCAAGCCTGAGTCCAGCTCCAGGAAAGGCTGGGAGCGGCAGGGTGGCGGCTGTGCTGTTCCAGGGCCATGTGGGAGGTGCAGGGGAAAGGAAAACAGGGGCTTGCTCGTGTTGGCCGGGGCTGGTTTCCATCCCTGTAACCTAAGGTTTCGGTCGACATGGTGCCAGAGCAGGGCTGTCTTTGCTTCAGCCCCTGCTCCCGAGGCCCCGATCCCTGGCAGGAGGGTGGAGAAGATCCGTCCTCTGGGCCACGCTGCATGCTGGGGCATCCCACCTGTGCATCCCAGCTGCGGCTCCTCCTCCTGACGGCACCGGCGCGTGACCTTCCTCCCTTGTCAAGCGGGCCGCCGCGATTCCACAAATGAAAATCAAGTGACGCAGATCTCCTGCGCAGGGGCCAGTGCTATGCTTCCAATGTCCCCTCTCAGACCCAGGTTGAAATGTAATTGCCGTTGTAACAGTACTAAGAAGTGGGGCATTAGCCGGGCATGGTGGAGCACACCTGTGATCCCAGTACTTGGGAGGCTGAGACAGGAGGATCACAGGTTCGAGGCCAACCTCAGCAACTTTAGTGAGGCACTCAGCAACTTAGCGAGACCCTGATTCAAAATAAAATAAAATAAAAATAAATAAATAAATAGGACTGGGGGTGTCGCTTGGAGGTAGCTGAGACCAAAATGCAAAGAGCAGCGAAGATGAAATGAGAAACGGAGGGCTCCTAACATCCCTCGGCTGCGTGCTGCCTGAGGAGAGAGAGAATCCACAGACGCGAGGTGTGAATGAGGAGAGCGAGGCGGAGCCTTGGGAGACGGTGCCTCTTTATTTTTTTTTTAATTGGTGCACTGTAATCACATATCTTGATGGGTTTCAGGGTGGTAGAAGTGTACATGCACACATCGGTCCCTCCCCCAATTCCCACCCCATTCCCTCCCCTTCCCTCCTTCTCCTGCTCAGCATGGTAGTTGACTTTGATAAGTTTGTGTATGTACATCCTGTGCCTTAGGGTATTTCCCTCTCCCCCCTTCCCTCTCCCTCAGTTAGGTTGCCTTCTTTACTCATCTAAGGTTTTCTCCATCTTTGTCTGGAGTCCCTCCTATGCCCTATTCTCTCTAACTTCCGCATATTAGGGAGAGCATCTGACTTTTCACTTTTTGTGACTGGCTAATCTCACTTAGCATAATGTTCTCTAATTCCATCCCTTTCCCTGCAAATGACATAATTTTCTTCTTCTTTATGGCTGCATAAAATTCCATGGCGTACATATCCCATAGTTTTGTAATGCATTCATCTGTTGATGGACATCTTGGCTGGCCAAGATGGTGCCGCCGCTGTTCCCTAGGTAAGATGCTCGGAGCTCTTTACTGTCCTCTGTTTTGTCTTCTGGCTTTGGTTCTATCGCATTGCAAATTTTTCATTGTTCAGTTCAATTTTTTGTTGCTTTTCTTCTCTTGTCGATAAGCTGCTTTCACGGCGATTGAGATCCGAGTCTCAGAGGGATCACGACTGGTGCCTCTCTCAGTCTCCATCTTGGAATCCTTATTTTTATTTTGAAGATGGTGGCCTCTTGATAGCACGATCACCGTGCTCCCCAGAGAGGAGCTTTGTATGAGAAGGGCAGGTGTAGCAGTGGGCTGGGAAATGGCGCTAGACTGGGCACTGGATGGTCAGTGTCAGCAGAGGCCTGGCTCGACTTGGCCCAGCGCCTCTCCTAACCCCAGAGACCCCTGCCCCGGCCACACTTGCCACTCCCCAAGATGCCACAGCACCCAAGCGTCCCTGCTTTCTCACACTCAGACCCAGTCCGTCGTCCTGGACAACTCTGGTTGATTCTCCAAAATTCAGCCCATGCTCAGCTCTTCAGAGAGGCACAAGGGGTTAGCGCCGCAGTCCCGAAGTCGGGGAGCCGCTCCCCAGCACTCTGAGCGCCCCTTCATTTGACCACATGGTACACCGTGTGCTGGGCACGTCTGCCTCCTCAGCCTGCGAGCTCCGTAAAAACAGCGACTGGAGTTTCCACCTCTTTGCACTGTGAGCGCTCAGCTCCGAGCCTGGCCCCGAGAGACAGTCAGTGCACACCGTCGGATCAATGCCTGGAGGGACACGCTCACGTCCTCCTCTTATAGAAAACCATGGTCTGGTTGCCATGGCACCGAAGAGCACTTCCTATACCTGCTGTTTTCAGGATGAACAAATCACTTTCAGCTGTCCACATGCTGGTATCTGGCCAGCAGCGTCTGCTGAATCCAGCAGGCTGGACGCAGGCCAACCCCGAGATGACAGTGACACCTTTCCAGCTGCACAGACCTGTGTGTGTGTGTGTGTTGCTGAGGATGGAACCCAGGGCCTTGCACATGCTAGGCAAATGCTCTGCCACTAGCTACACTTCTAGTCCTAAATTCAATTTTTTAAAAGTAAAAGACCATGCCAGGTGTAGTGGCATCCAATACTTGGGAAACTAAGACAGGAGGATCGAAGGTTTGAGGCCAGCCTCAGAAACTTAGCAAGGTCCTGTTTCAAATTAAGAAAAATAAAAAGGGCTGGGTGTGTAGCCCAGAGTTAGAACCCTCCTGGGTTCAGTCCCCAGTACCAAAATAAATAAAGAAGTACATAAGTAAAATAAAAGAACACAAATGTATGGGGGAAAAATGGTGGCCCACGCTTGTAATCCCAGTACTTTGGGAGGCGGAGACTAGAGGATCCGGGTTCGCGGCCAGCCTCAGCTCTCTCGCTCTCTCTTTCTCTCTCTCTCTGTCTCTCTCTGTCTCTCTCTCTCTCTCTCTCTCTCTTTCCTTAGTGAGGCCCTCCGCAACTTCGTGAGACCCGGTTTCAAAATAAAGTATAAAAAATAGGGCCGGGGGCATAGCATGGAGGTAGACCGCCCCTGGGTTCAATCCCCGATACCGCAAAAAAAAAAAAAAGCATAAACTACCATGAGAGTGGAGATCCATTATATCAACTGTATCAGTAAATATGAAAAGGCTCATATAAAAAACAGATTTTTAATTTGATTTGTATTAATCAGCTTTCTTGGCAGGAGCCCCCCCCTCCATTCTCTCTCTCTCTCTCTCTCTCTCTCTCTTTTATTTTTTTGTGGTACTGGGGATTGAATCCAGGGACATTCTACCTCTCTGTGATATACCCTTGGTCCTATTTTTTATTTTTGAAACAAGGTCTCACTAAGTTGCTGAGGGTGGCCGTGAACTTGTGATCCTCCTGTCTCTGCCTCCCAAGTACTAGGATTATAAGCGTGCACCACCAAGCCCAGCTCCCATCCTCTCTTGACCTCATTCAATCAGGGTCCAATTCTCACCACTCTTTGAAAGCATCTTGTCAAGATAACCAACGGCCCTCAAAGCTGCCAACTCTATTGCAGCCCTTATCCTACCAGTCTCAGAACCAGTTGACAAGGGCATCCATCACTCCCCCCTCCTGAACCACTTGCTTCCTTGACATCCAGAGAGCAGCTCTCCTGGCTTCTCCTCCCCGACACCCCCCACCCCTGTCTTCTGTACCAGATTCTTCTCTTTCAGATCTAGGCAAATGTTGGGTTGTCCCAGGTCTCCTTCCCTGGTCCTCTTCTCTTCTCTTTTTCTCATAGTATCATCAGTCATGCCCTTGACCTTAATGGATAGGCTGCTGATCCCCCAATTCACATCTCAGACCCTGAGGTCTTCCCTGAGCGTCAGACTCATGTACTCCACAGTCTGCTCCACACCTTTAACATAACAGACATCCCAAACCTGGCATGGTCCAAGCCAAACCACTGATTTCCCCCTTTGGCATGTTGTGTTTTCTCTGCAGTCTGCTCCTTCTCAGACGCAGCACCACAACCCACTTCTGTGCTTGGCATTAGAATAGCTCCTCCTCCTCTTCCTCCTCCTCTTCCTCCTCTTCCTCCTCCTCCTCATCCTCTTCTGCTGCTGCCGCCCTGGGGATTAAACACAGGGTCATTCAACCTCCTAGCTACACCCCAGACCTTTTTAAATTAATTAATTGACTGATTGATTGATTGGTTGATTAACTTACTTACAGTACTGGGGATTGAACCCAAGGGGTATTCTACCTCTGAGCTACAGCCCCAGCCCTATTTTATTTATTTATTTATTTTTGCGGTACTGGGGATTGAACCTAGGGGCATTCTACCTCTGAGCTACACCCCCAGCCCTGTTTTTTATTCTTTATTTTGAAACAGGGTCTCACTAAGTTGCGGAGGGGCTCACTAAATAGCTGAGGCTGGCCGCAAACCTCGATCCTCCTGTCTCAGCTTCCCAAGTACTGGGATTACAAGTGTGCGCCACCACACCAGGCTCCTAGGTCTCACTTGGTTGATGAGAATCTCACTACTTGCTGAGGCTGTCCTTGAACCTGTGATCTTCCTGTCTCAGCCTTCCAAGAACTGGGATTACAGGCATGCGCCACTGCACCTGGCTTGCATTGAACACTTTTATCTTTTTCTCCTCTGAAATATAAATATCCTAAAGGTAGTAACTTTTTTTTTATCACTATGTTCTCCAAGAGTGGCTCAGTGCCTGCAAAACAGCATGTGCTCAATAAATAATTACCAAATGAACAATGAGGTGACCCATGGTCCTCTCTGACTCCTGATGTAGTGTTTCCAGATTCCTGACAGACTTCAATGTTTGGGAATTGGGACACAAGAAATCAAAATTCAGGGAATTCTGGAAAATTCCCGAAAGTGTCAATTAGGTACAGCTTCCTTCATCTTCCTTCCTTCCTTCTTTCCTTCCTTCCTTCCTTCCTTCCTTCCTTCCTCCCTCCCTCCCTCCCTCCCTCCCTCTCTCTCTTTCCTTCCTCTCTCTCTCTTTCCTTCCTTCCTCTCTCTCTATTTCCTTCCTTTCTCTCTCTCTTTCCTTCCTTCTTCTCTATTTCCTTCCTTTCTCTCTCTCTTTCCTTCCTTCCTTCCTTCCTTCCTTCCTTCCTTCCTCCCTCCCTCCCTCCCTCCTTCCCTCTCTTTCTCTCTTTCTGTCCTTCCTTCCTTTCTCTCTCTCTGCATACACTTTCTCTCTCTCTTTTGCTTTAAAAGGCACTGTAGTGAAGATTCCAACAATGGAAAACACCAGTGAACATTACTAGATGGTATTAGAGTAACTCAGCCGACTGCTAATGAATCATGTGTCCAAATTGCTAGTCTATGGACTTCTTTGGCTTCCAAAACCAATGTCACTCATAGGATTTGTATCATGTGCATATCGAGTTATTGAAATTTATTTTATACTTGGGGACACTCACTGTTGGCAGCTGTCAGGGCCAGGAATACACTTAGAAGGTGCAGCAACTACAAGTGAGCCTGGGTAATGAGATGGCCAAAGTGGTTTTTCCGGGCGTTTCTGGGTGGGTTCCCTGGAATGTTCTTAGCTTTTGACTGAGGACATCCAAGTATGGGCATTTTGTGCTCCCATAATGTCTCTGGGTTTATTGTTGAGCTTTAACTTTTGCAGAACTCTAGTACTTTTCCCCATTTTTCTGATATTACAAGTGATTTTTTTTTCCCTTGGGACCAAGAGTTCAGAAAAACATGCATTTCCTGAGAAACTCCGGGAAGGCTCTCCCACAGGAAACTGTCTGAAAGCAGCCCAGCCTTCGTGTCAGGCAAACAGGCACCTCACAGGCTGCGCTGGCGGCACTGGCGGGCAGAGAAGCCGGTACAGTGCTTCTCACTCTCTGCCACTCCCTGCTGGCTCCTGAGCCACCTGGGCTGGAGATGCAGCCGCTGGGAAAGGGGACAGGGGACCTGGCCGTCAGCAGCAGCCCCCCCCCATCACGTTCACAGAAAATGTGCCTTGTCTTGCACCATAGATCAGTGGAAAGGGGGGCTTCAGGAAAACAAGGACGAAACAGAATGGAATTGCTAGAATAGAACCATAAAATCAGAAGGAAACAGTGCTTAAATAGTTCAGAAATCACAAAGCATAAAATGAACAGGTCTCACTATGTAAAATGCAAAACTTTTATGTGTCGTTTTCTAAAGAACAAAATGAAAAGGCAAATGACATTACTTCCTTGCTGGAAAACAAACTGGACCACGTGTTTTATATTTTTGGTACCATTTGTTTCAGTCGTCCCACTGATTGGAAATCATCCAGAGGACATGACGCTAAAAGCACAGGATGAGGTATGCACAGGAACGCTGACTTGAACCCTCCCTCTCTCCACCCAGAACAGCCAGGGATGGACTCGTCTTATGGACACTGGGCACAGGGGCTAGTGCCAGGATGCTGGGGGCCTGGCCCTGTGGCGCAGTGAGGGAAGACGCCGCCGTACACTGGAGAGGCAGCACGTGATGGGGCTGCCCTGGCCACAAGATGCTGGTGGTGTACAGCAAGGACTGCTGGGTGCCCACCAAGTATCCCTTACCCCTTCTTCCTTCCCTACAGACCCTGAGGGGTTTTTTTTGGGGGGGGGAAATAACAGTAGACTCAGCTAAAAATCATTTTTCCCATATGTATTTTTCAGGGGTTTCCAGAGATAGAACTGAAAGAAGGGGGAGAGAGAGATTTTAAGAAATTGCCTCTCTGGGCGTGGTGGTGCATGCTTGTAATCCCAGTACTTGGGAGGCTGAGACCAGAGGATATGGGCTCATGGCCAGCCTCAGCTACTTAGTAAGACCCTCTGCAACTTAGTGAGACCCTGTTTCAAAATAAAGAATAAAAAATAGGGCTGGGGTGTAGCCCAGAGCTAAAATGCCCCTGGGTTCAACCCCCTCTACTGTAAAAATAAAAAAAGAAAGAAAAGAAATTGCCTCATGTGATTATGGGAGCCCAGGAGTCCAGAGTCTGCAGGGGAGGCCGGCAGGCTGGAGACCCAGGAAGGAGTTGATGCTGCAGCTGGAGGCTGAAGGCAGACTGCAAGCAGAATTCCCTGTTCTTTGGGGAGGTCAGTTTTTTTTCTTAAGGCATCATCTGATTGGACGAGGCCCACCATATTATGGAGGGTAATCTGCTTTATTTAAACTCTACGGATTTAAATGCCGATTTGATCTAAAAAATACCTTTACAGGCTAGGCATGGTGGCACATGCCTGTAATCCAAGTACTTGGCAGGCTGAGACAGGAGGATCGCAGGTTGGAGGCCAGTCTCAGCAATTTAGTGAGACCCTCAGCAATTTTAGCAAGACCCTGTTTCAAAATAAAAAGGGCAGGGGGGTGTAGCTCCGAGGTAGAATGCCCTGGGTTCAATCTCCAGTACCCCTTCCCTATCCCAATTAACCATCATACAACACGAACCTGCCTGGGCAGTGAGATGCGGAGGCTGAGGCCAGCGGGGCTCTGGCAGGGCTCTTGCAGAGGGAGGTGCGACGCTGTCCACAGCCTCTGTCCACAGCCTGCCACCTCACCCTCGTGCTTCCTGCCTGCCAGGCGAGCCTGGAGACTGGCCATTCATTGGCCATTTTGCACTGAGGGGAAAGCTCGTGGCTCTCAGAGAGCTCTGCCCCACAGCCTCGGGCGGGACCCTTCCTGATGTCTGCAGCCGGCTTCTCTTGGATGAGAGCACTGTGTTGCTGTGCTCTGTTCCCAGGCACAGTTCCTAACCAATCTGCCCCTCTCTGCTTCTCGGCCGTGCAGAGCTTGCCCGGGTCTGAGCTCTCCTGAACCTGGCCCCCGGCGCCCATCGACTCCATGAGCCCTCCTGATATTCGTCCCGTAGACGCCCTGCAATCTGGGCTGGCCGGAATGGACTCTTGTTGGTTTCCAAGAACCCTCACTAAGGTTCTTAGTGGGGAAGGGGATCCGGGCATGGTGTAGGGGCTGGGTCTTGCATGTGAGGCTGTGAGTAGGCAGTGGGAAGCCAAGGGTGCTTTTTAAGGGTGTGTAGGTCAATAGTCACATGAAATATAGCATACTCTGCGTGGATACCACTCTTCCTCCAGCGGGCAGTTTATCACCCTCACACTATGCCCCTGTGCCTGTGGAAGTGTTCTCAATGCCTTAGGAAACAGCAGAGAGGGGGCTTGGGGGTCTTCCCAGGGTCCCTCTGCAGGTGCACGTCTCTTCTGCTTGGAGCTCTCTGGCTCTGCATTGGAGGCCTCTGCAGCAGAGCCCTGCCCAGCGCGCCCACGGCCCTGGCTTTGCTGGTGTGTGGGTAGCTGCCCCCCTCTGCTGGACAGAGTGAAACCTGCTCTCCTTCCATTTCTTAAGGATTTTGTCTCCTTAAGCAAGATGTTCACCGGCTCAGAGGTAGAGCAGGAGGGGCCTTCCAGAAGGTCAGCAGGTCCAGCCTCCCTCATTTTCCAGATGGTGCCACACCCACTGCCCAGCTGTGCCCTGGGGCAGGGGGATAGGTTGCTGAGAGGCCAAAGAAAATACCCAGAGACCCTATAAGAGGCATAAGGCTTTACTGAGAGACACTGGGGAAGGTCCAGTGGTGCAGGCCGGACAGACAGCACCTTGTCCCTTGCTGCTTTGCCAAGCAGGGCCACCTCTCCCTCATGGCGCTTTGTGCAGTGGTAGCGGATGAAGGAACAACACGTATCCTCTCCACAGTGCCCTCGGCTCCACCCCAGTCGCACCGAGAGGGGTCCTCTGTGTCAGGCCGCAGAAGCAGGAACATCACCAGCACTGGCTCACTTAGCTTGCTTGCGTGAGCAGCATCCCAAGGAGCAGCTGTCTTAGCAGATGTGCAAAGAGCAACTTTCTACAGATGATGTTGTTCCCAGCGTGCACGCGAGAAAGCCAGTGGCTTTCAAGATAATACATCTCTGGAAGTTCTGACCCGGCCTTGCTCGCATTGTCCCCTTGCCTCAACTAGGTTTTTGGGGACAGAAAAGTGGCATGCAGGGATATGGTGTTTTACTGTCCCTCAGGATGATACAGATGGGGAGACTGAGGCCAGAGAGGGGAAAGGCCTTGTTTCAGGTCCTGTGGAGTTAGAGGAGGGGCTGGGCCTGGAAGTGGCCCCGGCAGGGGAAGGCAGGGGAAACACACTGAGGGTCCTGGAGGTGTGGGCTGCAAGAAAACTAGGGCAGGGCTCCTGAGAAGGCAGCACACACCTTAGCTCGGAGGACAGATTGGAGGAGAGGGCACAGAAGGGCTGGGCACCTAACTTCTACTGGAGACATCAGAAAACTGGGGAGATTCTGACCCAGAGAAGTGTCATCAGGACACCAGAGCCGTCCACTCACTGAGGAGAACTCCCCACCAGGCGTGTGCGTGATCCCAGCTCTGCCCGACTCCATACTCCTAGAAAGTCAGGTACAAAGAGAACCTTTGCGAATCCAATTATCCTTACCTTCTCCCTTCTCCTGTGTTCCGGATGCATCCTTTGTGGCTCTTACCATCTTCAGCACACATGGCCCATGACAGCATCGTAATCATGGACTACTACTGTTCTAACAGACCTCGCACATCGAAGAGCTCACGTGCTATGGAAATCTAGTTTTTATCATGTCAACAGTTTGATGAGCTTATCAGAAAGGGAAGGGGCAACGCGCT
Source organism: Glis glis (assembly GCA_004027185.1). NCBI lineage: Eukaryota > Metazoa > Chordata > Mammalia > Rodentia > Gliridae > Glis > Glis glis. The sequence goes on along the minus strand of PVJS01012306.1, from coordinate 25,943 downwards.
CTGTTCCACATGGTCATCTGGGGACCATCTTTACCATATGCCATCTCTACCATATGGCTTGAGATTGCCCTGGGCATGGGTGTCCGGCCAGCAGAAAAGAGCACAGGGGACGCTACCTGGGAGTTCTCACAGGCCAGCCCGGGCGGTGGCGGGATCAGATACTGGCATGTTCCATTAGCCAGGATGCAAAGGTCAGGAGAGGACAAGGGCCAGGCGAGGTTGTGCATGCCTGTTATCCCAGCTACTCAGGGGCCTGCGGCAGGAGGATCACGAGTTCAAGGTCAGCCTGGGCAACGTAGGGAGACCCTGTCTCAAGACAAAAAAGAAAAAGGGCTGGGGATATAACTCAGAGGTAAAATGTCCCTGGGTTTAATCCCCAGTACACGCATGCACATGCGCGCGCACGCAAACACACACACACACACACACACACACACACACACACACACACACACCTGGGCATAATGGCACATGCTTGTAATCCCAGTACTTGGGTGGCTGAGACAGGAGGATCTTAGGTTGGAGGCCAGCCTCAGCAACTTAGTGAGGCCCACTGCAACTTAGTGAGACCCTGTTTCACTAATTTTTAATAAAAATTAAAAAACAGGGCTGCAGGTGTAGCTCAGAGGTAGACTGCCCCTGTGTTCAATCACCAGTACCAAAAAAAAAAAAAAAAGAAAAGAAAAAGCCAGGTAGGGTGGTACATACTTGTAATCCTAGTACTGAACTCCCCAGTGGCTTTCCTGAATGTGTCTTAGACTGCGTGGCAGGCCAGTATGCTCCCGCCCCACCATCTGCTGCCTCTCCTGGCCCTCTCTGCCTTCCTCCCTGCTGCCTTTCACACAGCAGCCTCCCCTAATGCAACCCTTGCCCCCCACTTCTGCCTTGGCGTCTGCATCTGGGAGGAGCCAGGCTAACGCAGGAGATTGTCTCCTGGTATTCTGTCTCCCCCACTCTGGTTAGGGCCACCCAGTGCAGGTGGTGCAGATGGGCAAGCCTCGTTTAGACAGAAGATGCTCAGGGCAAACCCAGAATTCCCCAGTTTCGTCTCTCTCCCTATGGGAGATCCTGAAGGATGAAATCTGGAGGAGGAGGATGTATGGAAAATTAATGTAAGCCAGGCGTGGTGGCGCATGCTTGTCATCCCAGTACTTGGGAGGCTGAGACCGGAGGATCTGGGTTCGCAGCCAGCCTCAGCTACTTAGTGAAGCCCTCCGCAACTTAGTGAGACCATGTTTCAAAATAAAGAATAAAAAATAAGGCTGAGGGTGTAGCTTGGAGGTAGAATGCTCCTGGGTTCAATCCCCGGTACTGCAAAAAAAAAAAAAATTAATGTATGGACCAAAAGGCAAAGGGAAAAATACCAGGAAAAGCGCTATTCAGAGTCAGCATATATGTGTTAGAGAAGGAAAATGTGCGAGTTAAGGAGAAAAGAAGACCAGAGGAAAACGGAACCGCAGAGATCCAGCCCCACCTGCAGAAAGAGCACAAGGACTAGGAATGCCCCCCTGAGGCCTCCACCACCCCAGGGCTGAGCCAAGACCTGACCCTGAGGAGCAAGTTGGAGAGGTGTAAGATCTTAGGCCTCCGAATCACGCACTTCAACAGTGAGAGAGCCGCGGTGGCCCTGGATCTGCTTACACCCTTAGGTGTGGTAATACATGATTCCCCAAAGGAGACAAGCGCCCTAAAACAAGATTTATAGGCCCGAGCGATTCTGAGCTAGAGGCATCTGCAGGAGGCAACCTGGCACAGACTGGAAAGGTCACACTGAGAAGCAGAGCCCGCCCGAAAGGGGGCAGCAGGGTTCCAGAGACCCAGGGCTCAAGAGGAAACCAATGGAGGGATGTCTGAATGTGCTGCAGGGGAAAGACAGATGTCTCAGATGAGGCTGGGACCCTGCAACGGCTCCCATCGCGACGGCCACGTGTAGTCAGGAGCCAGGATAGTCCCAGATGCAGCTGCGAGAGAAGAGACAGCGTGCACGGTGGGTCACCTCCGATGAGGCAAACGGGCAGCACCTACGTTCACCTCAGGGTGGACATCCCTGCCGGTGGAGTGGCCTCTCTCAGGCCTGGCTGCCAGGAGGCTGGGAGGCTGATCCAAGATCACCTCCAGCAGCCCCGCCTCACTCGGGTAGTGCTGAGTCTCTACCACACGCTCCGACGACGCTCCTGGGTGGACTCTTGAGCCACACTTTAGCCGCACTAAAGCTCTGGGTGTCAGGACTGGCCTCTTAAATTTTTGGTGGACATGGAGCCAGTATTTTTTTTTTTTTTTTGGTACTGGAGGCTGAACCCAGAGGAATTCTACCTCTGAGCTACACCCACAACCCTATTTTATTTTTTATTTTGAAATAGGGTCTCCCTAGTTGCTGAGGCTGGTCTGAACCTGAAATCCTCCTGTCTCAGCCTCACAAATACTGGGATCACAGCCATGCACCACCATGCCTGGCTTTATTTAATTTTTTGTAGTACTGGGGATTGAACCCAGAGGCATTCTACCTATGAGCTACACCTTCAGCCCTTTTTATTTTGAAACAGGGTGTTGTTAAGTTGCTGAAGGTCTCGCTAAGTTGCTTAGGCTGGCCTTGAACCTGTGATCTTCCTGTCTCAGCCTCTCAAGTACTGGGATTATAGGTGTGTGCCAACATGCCCAGCTAGAGCCAGTAATGTGATCAGTTTTAATGTCATATGAATTCTGGGCTCTTTAAATAGATGGCATACAAGAGCCGAGAGATGAGTTCAGCTTCTTCTCTCTGTGCTGAAAGAACCTGCACTCGGTCTAACTCCTGAGACACCCTGTGGCTCAGAATGAGAAATAGAGGCTGGAAGAAACAGTGGGCCTGACATTTTCTTTTTATCTTGAAATGGCAAGTGAATTTAAACTTTCATTTCCTACTGGGAATTTCATAATGGTGCCTTATTTCTATGAATCTTTGGGGGTATCTTATTGTTGGCTGTTACAATTTGAATTTGGAACATCCCCAGGGCTCATGCGTTGCAGGCTTGGTCCCGGTGCAGCAGTGTCTGGAGGTGGGACTCTTGGGAGGTGACGGCATCATGATGGCGCTAACCTCGGCAGAGGACAACCCCATGGATGGTCCATAGCTGAACGGATTCTGGGAGGTGGTGCACTGTAGGAGGTGGGGCCCAGTTGAAGGGAGTGGGTCCTTGGGTGTGCCCTTGGGGACTGTATCTTGTCGCCCACCGCTGCCCCCTGGCTGCCGAGGTGGGCAGCTTTGCCCCACCACACCCTTCAACCATGACACTCTGCCTTACCACAGGCCCAGAAGCAATGGAGCCGGGTGACCAAGGAGGGAAACCTCTGAAACCATGAGCCAAAACCACTCCTTTCTCCTTTACGTTGTTTTCCTCAGGTACTTTGTCACAGGGATGAAAAGCTGACCCACACAGCGGCACTGCATTTCGGGGTTCCCTAGTGTTGTCATTCCGTCTTGTTGTGGAACTTGTGATGAACTCCGTCAGAGTATGTGGGGGGTATGATTTGGGGTGGGAAACAGACTAAGGATGGCATTTGCAGCCAAGGCTATGGTGCCTGTGAAGATGATTTAATGTACGTCATTTTAGAATCTATGATTTTAACCATGTGGGCCTCAACTGAAGGGTGGCTCTTCCCAAAGGAGCGTATTTCCCTACAGTCCTCTCCACTGGGGCCCGCTCATCCCTGTTCCTCTGAGAGCTCCTCCATGCCCTGGATGCCCCAGGTTGCCACTCCTCTGTCTGGGCAAGCCCAGCTTCACTGTGGCTCTTGGCTTGCTCTTGTCGTCCACATCAACGCTCACTATCTGCTGACCTCCTGATCTCTGCCGGGGCTCTCAGCCTTCTTCCCATTTCCTCACCCACCTCCCATTATCCTGGGTGATGTCAACACACTCCTGTGAAGGGCTCTACCAACACCCACTGCCTCAGTCTCTTCGTCTACAATGACCCCCACTTTTATGCCTCACAGTGAAGGCCAAACAAGAGGGAAGGAGAGATATGGGAGCAGGTCACTTGTACTAAAGTTGCTCACCAAGTAAGGTGTCTTTCAAACCCAGAAACAGGTTCTCTATTGAAAAAGTAAAATTATGCTCCAAAGGTCAGTGGCACTGGGCTGGTCCAAGGGATGGTCCCTGGTAAAACGGTTCAGTCAACTGCTTGGTTCTCATACCTGGGGAAAGGGGCCAATGGCACGTCTGGATGTGCCTCCTGGGGGGGGACTGGCTCGCCAAATTGTTCCTGAAGTAGGCCTGTTTTTTTTTTCCTGTCCCACAATATACCAACTACTGAAATGAGTTTTATAAAGAAGAAAGAGTTTATTTACAACATGGCCAAGTGTGTGGAGATGAGAGAGCAAGTCTCAAGTCCATCTCCCCAAGGATAGGGTTTAGGGCTATTTATGGGATAAAGAAGCAGGGTGCTCTGAGGTAGAGAAAGGTGACTAGCGGTAAGGAAAAGTGAAATAATTGGTGGTCTATGTATGCACAATCAAACTTCATGGCTCTTCCTAGGACACACGTTCAGAAAATGGCAGTGGTAGCCTGCTCCTGAGGGTAGAGATTTTGCCCTCAGATGTCAAAAGGTCTGAGACCTTGTGCAAGCCCAAGTGAGAACAGGGCCTCAGGCTGCTTTTGCTGAAAGCACTGACCCTTCAGTTGGGGTTGCAGATGCCCAGTGGGTAGTGTTCTGGTTTGGATATACAATGTCCCCTGGAAAAGCTCATGTAGTGGCAATGCAAAAATGTTCAGAGGTGAAATGATTGAATCACGACGGTTCTAATCTCATCAGTGGGTAAGTCCACTGATGGGTTAATTTGAATGGATTCCCTGGGTGGTAATGCAGGCAGGTAGTAGGAGGATGGAGAAGGAGGTCACTAGGGGTATGGCCTTGGGGACTATATATGACCTTTCTCCTCTCCCCTCGCTCTCTCTCTGCTTCCGGGCTCCATGATGTGACAGCAGCGTCTCCCGTGCGCTCTGCCGCTGCCACCACCATTTACGCTTCAGAGCCACTCTACACACTAAAACCTGAAACCATGAACCCAGTAAATCTTTCTTCCTCTGAGTTTTGTGTGTCAGGCCTTTAGATCACAGCAGTGAGAATGCTTACTGAAACAGGTAGTTAAAAGCAGGATGAAGCTTGGCATCCCTGCCTTCATTGTGTATCTGTCTCCTTTATTGCCTTCACCTCTGTGCGTAGGCATGCTAGTACAAGATTTATTAGCCCTAAATTTACCTAACCTATCTTGCCACCCTTCAAGACTGAGGACACCAAGGTAAGAGTAACTAAGGTACTTTGAAGATTTGTAGGGACATTCAACTGCCAGAATTCACAGCATCCTGTTCGAAACCCCTGGAGTGGCACCCACAAGTCTCCAGTCACTGCCTTAACTTTTCAGGACCAGCAGAGCCTTGCAGGCAGAGGACTCATTGTGAGACTGCCCCTAGGCAGGAACAATCATCTCATGAGAACCAAACTGTCCCCTTTCAGGGTCATAGGTCTAAGAAACATCTTGAGCAGCAAATGGAGACTGTCCCTTCAAGTGACTTCTCTAGAGCCACCTGGCAGAACCAGAACTGAGACAATGACCAACCAGACCAGTCTGACCAAGAGTGCTTAATAACGCATACCTTGCATCCCTGACCCAGTTCTTCCTCTTTTTAAACCTAGAGCTCATTGAGGTCACCTTGTCTTCCCAATATGGCTACATTGATTAAAGTTCCTTTCTTGCTTTTCACCATTATTTTTCCTTTCTTTTTCTTTTTTTTTTTTTTTTTGAGGCAAGTGGCTGGACCTGATTTGTTGGGACACCCAGAGTTGGACCTCTGGCCTAGGGCTCTGGCAACAAGAAGAGTTGGTGATTTGAGCCAGTTTAGGCTACCTCCACGTTCCTGAAAAACAATCTGTGCCACCATTGCTACTATTACTCATACATCAGAGGTGTTGTCTACAGAAAAGCTAAAGGGAAGACACATGATTTGCAAAGTTGGTGGTAAAACCAAGTAACTAAAAGCAAGTGAAGCTAGAGGGTTTATTCGGGTTTCCCCTCGGTTTCATTAACCTCTCACTCCTTTCCCTCTTTGTTCAGTCTGTGTCTTGACACCAGCAGGCCATGGATGTGTGACCCTGGGCAAACCAGTAATCTCTGTTTCCTCATCTGGAAACCGAGCATTAAATATGTTTTCATTCATTACAGGGAGTTTAACAATCAGCAAGAGGGTCATGTCCACCTTACTGGGGTGGGTGGCTGGACCGCAGGTCGCAGCCCTCCCAGGCGCCCGCGGTGGACCAAGCCCTCGGCCGCGCACTTCCGGGTTCCGTGTCGAATCTGCCGACGCGGAGCGGCGTCGCGACGTGTGAAATGTGCGGCTGCGCGGTGGAGAAAGTGCGGCTACGCAATGGGGAATGTGCGGCTGCGCGGCGGGGGAAAGTGCGGCTGCGCAGTGGGGGATGTGCGGCTGCGCAGTGGTGAAAGTGCGGCTGCGCAGTGGTGAAAGTGCGGCTGCGCAGTGGTGAAAGTGCGGCTGCGCAGTGGGGGATGTGCGGCTGCGCACTGGGGAATGTGCGGCTGCGCGCGCGCCGCGGCGTTTACGCGGCGATTTCATCATGCTCCCGGCCGGGCCGCGCGCGCCGCTCCCGCCGCTTCCGCCGCCGCCCCCTCGGGACCGCCCCGCGCCGCCGGCTCATGCCCTCTCCACGCCCGGCGCTGCTTAGAGCCGCCCGCGCCGCGCTGCTGCTGTCGCTGCCGCTGTCGCCCCGGTCCCCGGCCCGACCCCGCAGCGCGCCCGCCCGCACCGCGATCTCCGTCCCCACCGCCGCCGCCGCCGCCGCCGCCGCCTCCCGGAGCAGCATGGACGGCGCCGGGGCCGAGGAGGTGCTGGCACCTCTCAGGCTAGCCGTGCGCCAGCAGGTACCGGCGTGTGCGCCCCGGCTCCCCCGCGCCTGTCCTCCTCCGCGACCCCGCTCCCTCCATCCTCTGCGTCTGCCTCTCCTCCCCGGGCCTCGGCCACCTTCCCTCCCGGGATGACTCCCTCTCGCCCCCGGGGGACATCCTGCGTCCCCGCGCTCCCGATGTCCTCCTTTCCTTTCCCCGTCCGCGCCCCGCGACTGGGGTCTGTGAGCCTTTGATTCTCCGCGCGTCCTCCCAGCGTATCCTTAATTCCCCTTCCAGACTCTGCTGTGCACTTTGTGCACTCATGGGTTCCCAGCGCCCTAATTCTCTCCCAGGTCAGTGATGAGCTGGCTGCCGGCTCTCTGGTCTTGCTGCCCGGCTCTTTCATCTCCAGCATGCTTGGGGCAGCCTTTCCTCCTTTTCATCTTCCTTCCTGCAGTGTTTAGCTCGCCGAAGGACCGGCTGAGGAAATAAAACGAGTTGCGACGTGGGTGTGGGGAGGTGTCCCACTTTCTTTTCTAATAATGACGTGAATCCCTCGCCCTTCGCGCCTGTCAGTCATCTTTCCTGGCTTTTGGAAAGGCCACCTGGGAGTGAGCGTTCAGATCGTCAGCTCGGGAGATGGAGATGTGCTCAGTAGCCACGGCCAAGTCAGCCATCCTTAGTGTGTAACATTTTGAAATTTGACTTTGCCGAAGGGAGAGGAGGGTTCGTGGAGGACTTGGTGATTTAATGCAGGCCTCCTTTTCTTAGAACAGTGAATGGAGATCGGAATTTAGAGCAAGGAGACCATTTCACATGATTCTACCACCCAGCTAGGTAGGGTCTGAAGCCTTCAGTAGGACCCTGGGATCTATGACTTACTAGTAAACGCCAAACGGGTTTCTCCTGCACCGGCGCCTGATGCAATAATTTGCCTTAGCCACGGAGGGTGGAACCCTGTTTCGGAAATAATTCATTGGGGGCATAGCTGCCGCAAATTCAGTAAATTCTGCCACTTTGCAATTTCTACTTTGTATTCTGAGCCAGGTTTTATAGTTTTTTTTTGTTTTGAAATTTCGCTATAGGCTTAATTTTTTTCTTTTCAAAATCAGAACCCTGTATTCTGATTCTCTTTTTCCTTTCATCCACCCTCCACTCCCTAAATAAAATTAGGTGTGGTTCCTTTGTCTTTACTGTAACGCTCAATTTTTTTTCTATCCTTCCTTAGAAGGGAAAATACATCTAATTTGGAAAAAAACACACAACCCAAACCCCTCCCTCTGCCACGTTAGCCTGGAACTGCAGTGCAAGTTATCCATCTGAACTAAGAGTGGTTCTAGTTTACTGAAGTAAACCTTGATCATGGAACTGTTTGCTCATCTACTCCTATCTTGTATATTGCTTTATGAATTTTGTGCATTGTTTATGTTGGCTTGGTTGTTATATTTTGTACTTTCAGATGTTTTCTGAATTTGTGAGTTAATATATGTAAACTAGTTTGGGTTCTTTTTCTAATTTGCCAGGACCACACATACATCAGTTAATTAATTGCCTGGAACTTTGACTCATACTGAATCCAGTGTCAGATGAAAGGAATTTAAAGGTTACCTAGTTAACATATGGGGAAATGAGACCCACTGCCACCCCTGTCCATTTTACATATTTTCATTGTGGAATTCGTGCCATCGAAGACCTCCCTGGAGCGGGTTTCTTAAGGTGCTCCAGGACCACTCTGGTTACTCGCATGTGTTTCTTGTAAATTTGCTAATGTGGAAAATGAATGAAGTGAGCCTGCCACTTCAAGAAAGCAACTGATAGTGTTTGTGCCCAATAATAAAATTCAAGCTTTTGGGAAATTTCGGAATTTTGGCAAACTCGTGTCTGCTAACCTCCAGCTTGCCAGCTTCACAGTACTTCAACGACTTTTTCGATAAGATGAGCAGTGATTGACAAATGTGGGGTTTTTGATATTGTTTAATAAGTGGATTAATATTTAGAAGATCTACATGACTCAGTAAATCAGTATTTTCCAAATGACCAGAGCATGAACCCAGGGACATTCTACCTGTGAGCTACACCAAGCCCTATTTTATTTTTTGTTTTGAACAGGGTCTCACTAAGTTGCAAAGGGCCTCACTAAGTTGCTGAGGCTGTCCTGGAACCTGTGATCCTCCTGTCTCAGTCTCCCAAGTACTGGGATTACAGGTGTGCACCACCATGCCTGGCTGATTTTCTTAATATGCATGACTTGACACACCTTATTGCAGAAGAAGCAGATTAAGAATTTAGCTGTCTTCTATTCAGTTAGAAATTAAGAGATTTACAAAATTATAAGCCAGGCGTGGTGGCACATGCCTGTAATCCCAGTACTTGGGAGACTGAGACTGGAGGATCAGAGGTTCCAAGCCAGCCTCAACAACTTAGTGAGGCTCTCAGCAACCTAGTGAGACCCTGTCTCCAAATAAAATGGGACTTGTAGTGTAGCTCAGAGGTAGAACGCTGCTGGGTTCAACCCTCAGCACCACAAAAAAACAAAACTATTCCCACTATTTTAGAAAATACAACTATTTTTATAGAAATATTATTTTTATACATGTTAGCATATATTGAGCTCTTAAAGAATTAATACATTTTTAAGAATTTCCACTTTAATTTCTAATGCATATTTTCCTCTGCTTACAGTGGGGTTGTATCCTAATAAACCCATCATAAGTTGAAAGCGGGTTTAATACACATAGCCGTCAAAGAACACCCTAGCTTAGCAACACAGTACACTGTAGTGTGGGTTTTTATCAGGGCGATGGCTTGGCGGCTGGGAGCTGCAGCTCACTGTTGCTGCCCAGCGTCCTGAGTGTCCGACTGCACGTCACTGGCCCAGGAAAAGCTAGGCACTCAGAACTGCAAGGACTGTTTCTACTCAGCGTGTATCACTTTTGCAGCATCACGTAAGTCAAGACTGTACAGGGAATATTGGCAAAAAATAATAAATATAAACAAAAACTTTGGGGGTCCTCTAATTTTTTTTAACACTAAAAGGGGGCCCTGAGACCGCAGAGTTTTACAACTGCTGTTTTAGAACAGAAACATCTGACTTGTATGAAGGCAGATTTGGGCTGCTATCTAGAATAGCTATCTGAAGCTCCTCTTCCCCCGGCTTTTGTTTTCTTTACAGCAGGGTTTTTTCACCTACACTCTCTGTCTCCATTTTCTCATTTTCCATTCGTTCTCTTGTGCACTGCACTCTGCCTTTGACCTCCAGTGCCCTTGCCTAGTACCTCAAAGGGTACCCATCCTATTTTATCCATTGTTGGCATTTAGCTGTTACCGCGCTCTGCTGTCAAAAATTGCTTCCTCACCCCCCCCACCCCCGCTTTGAATGTTAAATGAGATTAAGTAGTCTGAGGAATGTGTGTGTCAGTATCCCTTGGTACGGATAAGGTCTGCAGAGGTGGCTTTTACCTGAGCTGGAGCTTCAGGGAGGAAGCAGTGTAGACATTTGGCGGCTCAGAAATGATTTAGGTGGGTGTGGCTTGAAGCTCTAACACAGGTTAGCTGGGTGCATGGTGAGTCTTGTAATCCCAGTACTTGGTAGGCTGAGACAGGAGGATCACTGGTTCAAGGCCAGTGCAAGTAGTAACTTAGTGAGACCCTGTTTCAAAATAAATAAAATAAAGCTGGGGGTGTAGCTCAGGGGTAGAAAGAACCCTCCTGGGTTTAATCCTCGCTATCACCACCACCAAAAAATAAATGAACTCTTATGGAGAAAAAGAACCAAGAATGATTTTTTTCCTTTAAACCCGAGGTGAAGCTTAATAATTGTCAAGATAGGAAAAGTTTTGAAGAATTGCAAGATGAACTTTCTTTATACCCCTGCCTGTTTTTTGTTTTGTGTGTGTTAATGATTAAATATCAGTGGCAATATAGCCTAGTAATTCAGAGTATAGGTTCCTAAGTTATATTTCCAAAATTTGGATCGTGACTTTGCTATCATTAGGCAAATGATAACATAGTCAAACTTTACTATGTGTAATATGAAAATGGAGTTGTAAACGTTAAAATAAGGAGTTTGTGTAAAATGTGGAGAATGCTGCCCAGAGTCCAGAGTGAGTTCTTGGTAAAATGTTTGGTATCTGAACTGATGGTGGCTCACTGGAATGTTGGTTCTACCAAATCAGTGCTGGCATGGAGCTCACCTAGTTTCTTAAGATTGTTAGTTTGATGATGTTTTGATCCTGTATAAGAGAATTGATGTCTTCTGAATTTGGTGAGATAGGAAAGCCTTTTCAAGTGATTTCTTAGGGAAGTCTTTAAAAGATTTACTGTCTAAATAATATACTAATAGATATATGGATAATATAATGTGTATTTTGGCATTCATTTTTTTTTTGTGGTACTGAGGATTTAATTCAGGGATACTCTACCACGGAGCTATATACCTAGCCCTTTTTTATTTTTTATTTTTATTTTACTTATTTATATTTTTGTGGTGTTGGGGATTGAACCCAGGGGCATTCTACCTCTGAGCTACACCCTCAGCCCTGTTTTTATTTTTATTTTTATTTATTTTTTAATTAGGAAACAGTCTCACTAAGTTGTGGAAGACTCACTAAGTTGCTGAGGCTGGCTTAGAACATGTGATCCTCCTGTCTCAGCCTTCCAAGTACTGGGATTACATGTGTGCCCCACCAAGCCCAGCTTGTTTTTTTACTTTGACACTTGGTCTTACTAAGTTGTCCAAGCTGGCCTGGAACTTGTGATCCTCTTGCCTCAGCCAGCTGAGCAGCTAGAATTACAGGCGTGTGCTACACCCAGTTAAAATGTTCTTTTACTGAAATGGGAGAGACACAGTAAAATTTGGATGTGTGTGTGTGGGGGGGTACTGGAGATTGAACCCAAGGGCATTCTACCTCCGAGCTATACCTGCAGCCCTTTTTATTTTTTGTTTTGAAACAGGGTCTCCTAAGGTTGCTGAGAGGCTTGTTACATTGCTGAGGCCATCCTTGAACTTGCAATCCTCCTGTCTCAGCCTCCTAAGTAGTGGGATTACAGGTGTGTGTCACCATGCCTGGCAAAACCTGGATCTTAGAGGTGAGACGCCTTAGCATGAGGAGCCATGGATTTTTCTCTCCTTTGATTTTTCTGAACTGAGTGTGCCTGTTAAAGTTCTTAATCTACAAAGGGCAAATGAAAAGTCTATGAAGTTTTCGTCAGTAGTTATAAAGCATTTGGAAGTCTGAGATGAACTTGTTAATCATAACAAGAAACTTGAAGTCATTTGTGTAAAGCCACGCATCTGACGAAGGCGAGGGAGTGTTTCCTTGCTGTTTTTCTTGGCTGATATGAGAAAGATAAGAATTTATCCAGAAACTAGTCTTCTAGTTGATGTTTCTTAAGAGTAACTTGGATATTTGATGGCAGTTCACATTAGTTTTATTCAATGTACACACAAGAAACTCCAAAATATAGTTGTGTGGTGAAGGGAAAGAGGAGAAAAAGAATTGGAAATAAGGAATCTTTGCCGGGCGCGGTGGCGCACACCTGTAATCCCAGTACCTGGGAGGCGAGACAGAAGGACCATAGGTTTGAGGTCAGCCTCAGCAACGTTGCGAGGCCCTGTCTCAAAATAAAAAATAAAAGAGGACTGGGAGTATAGCTGGAGGTAGAATACCTCTGGGTTCAGGCCCCAGTACCACCACCAAAAAAAAATTTTTAAATCCTTAAGTACTTTTATTCCTTGTTTAGATTGCCTCTAATTCTTTTGTTTTCGGGACTGGATTATTATAAATCGTGATTTTAGTTATTCTATTATGTGGGATAGGCATGATATTTCCTTCACTGGGTGGTTGGAGACCATGGACTCACTGTCGCTCTGCTTCATGTGATAGATAGCCTCTGCTTGAATATGTGGGTCTTACTGTGCTTGAACCTTAAAAACAGAGTGACTCAGGGCAATGGATTTTAAGTCTTCCTGCCTGTTTACTGGGGGCCTTGCTTGCCAGCGCCCTTTGAGAAGCCTCAGGAGAAAATACATGACATGGGAGTGCCCACCCTTGACGCACAGGGACACTTAGAGAGACTTGCCCACCTCTCCCTGACGTTCAGAAGGGACTCCTGCCGCCCTTCAGAACCGAGGCTGTGCAGGCTTCTCTGCCCCCAGAAAGCACTGCTAGTGAACGCGTGGGAGATGGGTGTTCTGACAGGCAGAGGAGGGCTTACCACTGAATGAGTAAAGAATCAACCAGTCACAGTACTGAATGCTGAGTGCTTGGCATTGTACTAGGTTTAGGTTGTGATGTCAGTCAACAGATACTTGAGTGCCAGAAACGACAATGCAGAACTCCTGTCCTAAACAGCCTACTTCATAATGGCAGAGATTGATAAAGTGCATGTAAATAAGTGAAATAAGCCCGTGCTTCCCATAGAGTGATGTCAGGTACTGCAGTGAAGAACATACAATGAAGTGAGAAGGTGGTGGGGATTTTGTTTGAGCTAGACAGGTTAGGATAATAAAATAACTGATCAGTGTAAAACAGACCAGACTTATGTGGATATGACAGGAGGATGCGTAGAGTAATTCCATGGCTCTTAACTGTGTCAGACTCAGTATCCCCTTTTTACACCGGATATTTTGGAATTCCTCATTACTGTTCTTAGTGAAGTTCATGCAAAATATCTACCTAAATTAAACAAAAATATGTGTACACATAATGCTGTAAATGTAATAAGGTCTATGTATTTTGATGTGTAAATTCTGGATCTGACTCCACTGGGAGTTATGAGGTACGCAGAGGCTTGCTTACATCTCTACATGGGTTTACAGTGAATGCAGTTGCTATAAATGAAAAAGGTATGGTGTGCTAGTTGCTTAGATACCAGCAGTATTGCCAGTGGTGCTATCTTTTGCTTTATTTCTTTAAATAATGAATAACCTTTTCCTTGAAAAATGAACAACTCTTTGTAACATTCTGAATATAACAAGATATAGTCTCCCTTTAAATTACATTTCCTTGCGGGGCATGGTGACACATACCTGTAATCCCAGCTACTTGGAAGGCTGAGGCAGGAGGATCTCAAGTTTGAGCCCAGTCTGGCTGATTTAGCAAGACCCTGCCTCAAAAAAAAAAAAAAAAAGGGCTGGGAGTGTAGCTCAGTTAGGTATAAAGTGCCCTGGGTTCAATCCCAGTAACACCCTTGCCCCCAAACTTCAATGTATGTTAAAACTGTGGGGAAATACTTCTGATTATATGAAGGTTCTAGATTCAGATGATTATAACAGATTTGTCACCTGCCCAGGACACTGGAAAGAGCATGCGAGGCTCTCTCCCTCTTGAGATACCCGCCTTCTCCCCCCCCCCCTTCCCTGGGTAACCCTCTAGCATGAGTTGTGAAGATGGGGACTGTCCTTGTAGGAGTGGAGCACATGGGAGGTTGGAAAATGATGACAGCAGGGGAGAGGGTGGCGACAGGCCTTCAGAGGAGCTGGGGTTTTAGTAGGATAAAAGATGAATCAATTTGAAAGTACAGAGGGGAATAAGGACAACATCCATCCCATCTGCAGCCCTTGAAGAGCATGGGAGAAAACAGCTTCACTGGAGGTAGCTTCAAGGGGAATGCTGGCCCCAGGGAGCGACTGTCAGGTTGGGATATTAGGAAGTGCTTCATAAAGGATGTGGTAGAATGTCACCAAGTGTGGGAAAGCACTTAAGAGAATAACATCCACGGCTCAAGTAGGAACAGTCACCAAATTAGGGATGCTTTGTGTTGGTGAAGTAAGGCTTACCAGATGAGAGAGAGATGATACGGATTTGGGTAATTTGGGGCCAGGTCTAGTGTTAGCGTGGACCCCTCTGGATGGGAGACAAACTAGTCACCGTTGTAGCAGCCTAGTCTTTGGGGGTAGAAGGGGGAGACTAGATTGGAAATTTTGAGCTGAAATTGACCAGATGTTGGAGCTATAGGATTACTTGGTGTTTCTTGCTTGGAAAAGAGTAGATTTCATGGCCATTGACAGATAACATAGGCAGAAGGAACAAGTTTGGGGTAGAGAAAATAATTCAGTTTGAAACAGATGGGGTTTGAAGTATCCTGGCCACACCCACGTTGAGGTGCCTTTTGGCATAGTAGCAGCTATCATTTTTTATACTATGGTATTTTTATGCTACGGTATTAGGTGCTATTAGAAATACTTTGCTTAAAGTGTTTCATTTCCTTTTTACAACAGTCCAATTAGTGAAGCATTGCCATCTTGATTCTATAGTTGAGGAAGCGCAAAGAACTTTTCATCTTGCTTAAGGTTTTACAGTTAGCCAATCAGGGATTAAATCCAGGTCTTTAACACTTCCTAAACACTGTTTTACTACAGTTTGTCTAGGTGTGGATTATGTTTTCTGTATTTGGATTTTCTTGTGCTTCCTGAGAGTTCATGTCTTTGAGCAGTTATAGACAATTTCATAGCCGCTGTCTTTTCTAATTTTGCCTTTTACATTTTTTCTTTATTCTTCTGCATTTCAGTTGGGTAAATGCTAGACTTTTTTCAATGGCTCTTCAACTCTTTTGTTTTTTAAACTCTATTTTTCTGTACTATTTTGAGTAATTTCTTTAGGCCTGTCTCCTAGGTCACTCATCCTCTCTCCAGCTATGTCTGATCTGTTATTTAACCTGCCCCAGGAGGTTTGTAATTTCAGTGATTCATTTACATATGGACTATGAGTTTTTTTTTAAACTATGTCCTTCTCCACTCTCCTCCCCCCAGATTCAGCATGTGAGCATTGTTATTTGTTTGTTAACTTGTCTATATATTCCACAGGATTATAAATGTTGAGGGCAGAGAACTTCAGTTATTCATAATGACCTCTCATATAATAAATATTCAAATTGCATTATTTTTTGACAAATACTTTTTAAAATGCATGCTTAAAAACATATTCCTGCCAGGGGTGTAGCTCAGTGGTAGAGCATTTCTTTAGCATGTGTGAGGCCCTGGGCTCCATCCCCAGCTCCCAAAGCAGACACCCAGGCACATTCCGAACATCTAACTTCTGAAACCAACCCTGCATATAAATTCTGTGTTGGCTAGGGGGATCTTGTGCGGAAGCTGAAAGAAGATAAAGCGCCCCAGGTGGATGTAGACAAAGCAGTAGCTGAGCTCAAGGCCCGGAAGAGGGTTCTGGAAGCCAAGGTGAGTCTTGGGATGCTAAAATGGGAGTGTAAATAGGTCTAGGATTGTTCATCTTTATTTAATCTCTTTGGATGGGAGAGACTTAGAAAAGTTTCTGAACGAGTATCATTTGGTTTGTCTGTTTTTATCCAGAATGCCTTTAATTCCTCCTCTACCTGGCAGACTCCTCATCCTTTCAAAGTGAAACTCAAGCTGGGCATGGTGGCGCATGCCTGTAATCCCAGTACTTGGGAGGCTGAGAAAGGAGGGTCACAGTTTCGGGGACCAGCCTCCGCAGTGTAGTGGACTCTCAGCAACCTAGTGAGACCTGTTTTCAAAACAAAAAATAAAAAGGGCTTGGGATGTAGTTCAGAGGTAGAATGCCCCTGGGTTTCATCCCCAGTACCAAAAACGACAAAAAAACAAAGTGCAACTCAAAATGTCACCTATTCTATAAAGCCTTCCTGACGCCTGACTTCTCACACCCGAACCTGCTCCCCAAACCCTAGACTCAGTATGCTTCATGAATTCCCTAAAATGCATTGCACTCGTCCTTATGAATTCTCTTAGGTCTAGAAATAATGGTTTTGCTGTTTTTCTCCATCTGACACCTGTCCCCAAACCTTTCAAACAGTAAACCTCCCATTGCCAGACTTAGTTTGAATTTTTAAAGTCACCATTTTACTATAGTGATCACTAAAAATTCAGATAGTGCTTTATTTCTTATCAGTATCTACATCTAAGTGAGCTTAGTCTTATGTATTTTTTTTTTTTTTTTTTGCGGTACCGGGGATTGAACCCAGGGGCATTCTACCTCCGCGCTACACCCCCAGCCCTATTTTTTATTCTTTATTTTGAAACAGGGTCTCACTAAGTTGTGGAGGGCCTCACTAAGTAGCTGAGGCTGGCCACGAACCCGGATCCTCTGGTCTCAGCCTCCCAAGTACTGGGATTACAAGCATGCACCACCACGCCCGGCTTGAGCTTAGTCTTATAATTTTGGAAATGATCACAGACTTTCTTATATAATTAAGTAAAGGTATCTTTTCTGCTACTCAAATGGGGAAAAAAGAATTTAGACTTCCATTTTTTTAACTTATCAGCATCTTGTCTTGGTAAAGCTTATATTAAATTCTCCTGAGAAGTAAACTAAATTGAGATGTATAAATTCAAACTACCATTTACTTGTCCAATCACACTTTAAAAAAATCTCTTACAGGAGCTGGCATTACAGCCCAAAGATGACATTGTAGACAGATCAAAAATGGAAGATACCTTGAAGAGGAGGTTTTTCTATGATCAAGCTTTTGCTATTTATGGAGGTAGGTGATTAATGAAAGAACAGTTGGGTAGTTAGTGGCGAGGTCAAGAACATGGCTTGCCAACCGGTGTCTAATTGTATCAGGTCACGTAAAACAGAGGACAGATATTTTGCTTCTGTTTGTGTAGAGTTGCCATTTGGTGTCAGGCCTATTGTTAATTCTTTCCATTCTCTTTTTTAAATATATCTTTATTGGTGCATTGTAGTCTTACATCATAATGAAGTTCAGAGTGATGGGGATATACTTGCACACAGCACTTGGTGAGCTTCCCCCTGCTGCCCGCACCCTATTTATTCTTGAAGATTTTTTTTCCCCCATTAGGACATAGGGACTTGTTGGGGGCCCACACATTAAGCATTTCATGTGTCCATGAATTTATGTGATTTTTGCATTCTTCTTAAAATGTGGCAGACACTTAGGAGCAGTAGAGGGCCGTTGTAATGCTGGCTACCTGTACTATGCCCCTCCACACAAGAGCAGTGGTAAATCAGAGTCCTTGGATTATTCTCCATGGGCATCTGTCAGGAGAACATTCTTCATAGGTAGGTAGAAAATTCACATCTTACCGAATGTTATATGAAGGTATATAGGTGAATATAATTCATTGATTAAAGATAGACCTATGTATTTCATAGTAAAGAGATTATCACAACAATGTTAGACTTTAGGGCCGGGAATGCAGCTCACTCAGTGGTAGAGTGCTTACTTAGCATGTGTGAGGCCCTGGGTTTGAACCCCAACACTGTAAAAACAAAAAACAAAAAGTACTTTGCCACTGAAACTTGATTTAAGTTTGGCTGAGCACATCTCTAAATGTTTAACTTCCAGAAGTTTGCATAGTGGCTTAAATGCTTAAGAATAAATTAGAGAATTGGGTACTAAAGTTTTTAGAGCACTGTAGCAGCTCCTGCAGCAAATTATTTTCTATTTACTATGGTAGAAAACTATAATCTGCTTGTGTATTCTGCTCCCGGTATATGGGGGAGCTTCTGTTTTTAATTTGGGGCTAATCCTACTTGCATTTACAAATACGGAAATAGTAAATGGAATAAGAGGTGTTTTTTACTTTTTTTGTCAGTTTGCTGGAAATAAGGCTGTTCAGTATTGAGGGATTTGAACTGTTGACTTAAAAACCTTTTTGGGGAGTGTGTGAATTCTTATAGGTATCGTTTTCTCATGTTTCCTTGTCTTTATTTGTTCAGAGTAACGGGTCAAGTACGCATTTTCCTCTCATGTCTGCAGGTGTTAGTGGTCTGTATGACTTTGGGCCAGTTGGGTGTGCTTTGAAAAACAACATTATTCAGACCTGGAGGCAGCACTTTATCCAGGAGGAGCAGATCCTGGAGATCGACTGCACCATGCTCACCCCTGAGCCAGTGTTAAAGTAAGATGTGTCTTCAGTGGTGGAGTTCTTTAATACACATATTTAAGTGACTCATAAAACCACCCATGTTCATGTAGAAAATTTGGGAAATACTGGAAAGCAAAGAAAGTATATACCTACTGCTAACAGATAGCCATGTTAAGTCATTGTTTATCCTTCCATCTATTTTTTTTTCCGTTTGTTCCTATGTATTTGAATGTTGGCAGCACACTGTTTTTTTTCTTGTAACAGGTGAACATTTACTGGGTCCTTAAATACTGGATCAAACCATTTTTAATGACAGCATAGGATTCTGTTTTATGGATGTGCCATAATTTAGTTAGTGCCATGTTGTAGGCATCGTAAATGTTGCCAATTTTGACCGCACTGTACATCCTGATCAGTAGATTTTTGTGTATATCCCTGATTATTTCCTTAGTATAATATCTTAGCAGTTCTGAGCAAAGGTTTATATGTACTTTAATAAAATACTATTTGTTTTGAAGTTTCAGTGCAGAAATTAGATTATTCCTATGAACATTGTTAAAAGGGCAAGATTTCAATTACTGTGGAAAAGGAATTCTTACTATACTGTGTCTCATTGTAATCCATTGTTATTTAATACTGAATGGTAAAGAGGTAATTTTTATTACTAACATCCTTTAGGTACTCTTAATAATCTCAGTCAATTAAGATGAGAAGAATTTCTGATGATGGATATATAAGATTATGACCACTGAGAGTGTATGTAGCTCAGTAGTAGAGTTATGTGGGAGGCACTGGGTTTGATTCTCAGCTCTGTGAAAAAGGATCAGGACTATTTTTTTTTTTTAATGTACTGGGGATTGAACCAAGCAGCATTCTACCTAAGCTATACCCCCAGCTCTATTTTATTTTATTTTTCTTTGAAACGGGGTCTCGCTAAGTTGCCGTCTGTCTCAGCTTCCCAGGTACTGGGATTTCAGGCGTGTGCCACCACAACCAGCTCAGGACTGCTTATTCTTTTAACTACTCGTTTCAGTGATAGGAACTTTGTAGAGATAATACCAGTGTCAATGCAGGTTTCAGTGGCAGAAAGCTTTCCTTAAGGTACCGCGTCTGTGCTCACCTGTCACACATTCTTGGTGAGTCAGATTCCTGATGCTTTTGGCCTTGGCTTAGGTCACTAATAATAGTGGCATAGGCATGTATTAATTGATCCTGAAATGTAGTGCATACGTAATGACAATTTACAAAAAAGTAAACCTAGTTAATGTCTTTTGTCCTAAAGGAGAATGAGAATAGATTTGAGGAAGACTTTTCTCTGGCATACATTATTATTTCTCGTGTATATGTCATTATAGATGTGGGAGATTCCATCTTTGAGATACCCAGATATAAACTATGGGTAAACATATTGGAGGGAGATATTTTTTCTCCCCCAAATGCTTGGGATTGAATGCAGGGCCTGGCACATGCTAGGCAAGTACTCTGCCACTGCTCTACACCCCTAGTACATAACATTCCTTTTTTGTGGGTTCATGGTGGTGGGAATTGAACCCATATGCTAGGCAAACACTCTACCACTTGTAGGGGGATTGTCTTATGTATTAATTCTGTCTATATTTGTGTCTTAATTTGTGTGAAAATGACAGATTGGCTTTGCATTTGTTAACTTAGGACCTCTGGGCATGTAGACAAATTTGCTGACTTCATGGTGAAAGATGTAAAAAATGGAGAGTGCTTTCGTGCTGACCATCTGCTAAAAGGTGTGTTTCTTCATCTCCTTCAAGTAGGACTGATCCAAATAAAGGGTTCAGGTTAAATTCTTTCTCAGAAATTTCCAGTAAGTTTGTTTTTATTGAAGCATAATATGCAAAGAATAAAGTAAACAGATCTTAAGTATACAGAGCAAGTTCCTAATTTTATTATTTTTATACTTCTGTTTGTGCATTGTAATTATACATCACAGAGAGACTCAGAGTGATACATTTATACTTGCACACAGCACTTGGTGCACTCCACACCTCACCCCGCTCCCTCCCCGTGTGTGTTTGTGAAATTGGTAGTGACACCTTCATGTGTGGACATAACTGACAAGTTCCTAATTTTAAAAAAAGTTTCATGCAGATAATTTTCTTTTGCCGTACCGGGGATTGAACGCGGGGGCGTTCTACCTCCGCGCTACGCCCCCGGCCCTATTTTTTTTTTTTTTATACTTTATTTTGAAACTGGATCTCACGAAGTTGCGGAGGGCCTCACTAAGGAAAGAGAGAGAGATAGAGAGAAAGAGAGAGAGAGAGAGTGAGACAGCAAGAGAGCTGAGGCTGGCTGCGAACCCGGATCCTCCGGTCTCCGCCTCCCAAAGTACTGGGATTACAGGCATGCGCCACCACGCCCGGCTTCATGCAGATAATTTTCTAAAGAGTAAGTGAATCAAGACAGTATCCTGACTGTCCCTCTAAAGTCAGCTGTAGGATTCATATAAATTAAGAACATTATCCTTAGATTTGATTTTTTTTTATGTTACTGGGGATTGAACCCAGGGGCATTCTACCTCCAAGCTACACCCCAGCCCTGTTTTTTTTTATTCTTTATTTTGAAACAGGGTTTCACTAAGTTGTGAACAGCCTAAATAGCTGAGGCTGGCCGCAAACCTGCGATCCTCCTGTCTCAGCCTCCCAAGTACTGGGATTACAAGCGTGCGCCACCACACCCAGCTTAGATTTGTTTTTTAATTGTTCAGCATTGAAATTCAAAATGCATTGTCCTTTTTCCTCGTTGATTGAAATTGACATGTCAACACTGTTCTTATAGCTCATTTACAGAAATTGATGTCAGATAAGAAGTGTTCTGCTGAGAAGAAGTCAGAGATGGAAAGTGTCTTGGCCCAGGTGAGAATGTTAGAGATGCCATCAGAGAGGCCTGACTAGGCGCTCTTTCTTTCTGCATGTGATAACTGTTGAATTCCACATTGAGCTGACCCTGGGTATAATCTTAAAGAAGCGGTTTACTGTTCCTCACAGCATTTCCTTTTGCTTTTTTATTTTCTTATCTCTTTTGGCTAATCCTTTGTTTCATCCAAAACTGACAAATCAGTGTAAAGGGACATTAAACCTGTTGTTTCTCCTCAGAAACCAGTTTTTTGTATTTAATAGCCACAGCCAAGTGATGACTGACAGTGAGTAGTGTTTAGTGATATTGTGGAGGTTTGGGGCAGATAACTTTACGAACACTTGGCCTCCGCCACTTGATCTGCCTCTGCTTGGCCTGTCCCTGACTTTGTGCTGTTATTCTTAGCACCTGATGAGCAGACCCCAGCTTTTCTGCCCTTGATTTTCCAGTTGCCTGTACACTTAAAGTTTTATTATTCGTATTTAATTTGACAAATTTTAGGCATGGCAAGAGAAATCAAAGAGATAATTTATTCTGAACTTGTTTTTGGTACTGGGGATTGAACCCAGGGGCATTCTGTCTCCAAGCTACACCCCCAGCCCTTTTTTTTTTAAATTTTGAAACAGGGTCTTGCTAAGTTAATGAGACTGGCCTCCAACCTGCAATTCTCCTGACTCAACCTCCAAAATACTGGGATTATAGGCATATGTCACCATGCCTGGCTCTGTTCTGACCTTTTACCTTTGATATCAGAAGTAGTCTTTAATCCTTTTTGTGGGTTACAGACTACTTTACTATGATGAGGGGACTGGGGTGTAGCTCAGTGGTAGGGTGCTTGCCTCGCATGCCCAAGGCCCTGGATTCTACCCTAGCACTGCAAAAAAAAAAAAAAGAGTTCAAGATTAAGATAAAAATTGCACATCATCTTCTAAGGAAGATGCACAGGGCTGTGTATATACATTGCGGGTTTTTTACCTTTTAAGCAAAGTACATTTGTCCCACACCGTGTTTAGTCATGAAATCTGCTTAGGCTCACCTCTTTAATTTCATTTGCTCCCTTGGATGAAAAATGAACAGTATTATGTAATATCTATTTTCTTTTCACTAATCTATCTGAAGCTGAATATTATAGGACTTCCTAATATTTTGCTTTTTTCTCCTGGGAATTATTGGGTGCTTTTCCACTTTGCCCTATTTTATTTACCTAACATGCTGATTTTTCTTTGATATCTAGCTTTCCAATATTAGCTGAGAAGTTGTCTTCCTCATTTAAATTAAAAACTTTTAATCTTTTGAATTATCTGCCAGTTTATTTTGGTCCTTGTGAAGTATATTTTATCCCTTGCTTGAAGCTCATTGCTTTAGTATTGTTTACTCGTGATTTAGAAAATCATGTCTTGTATTTTGATGCTGTTATAGCCACATTCATTTTATTTCCTTTTCCAAAGGCATAACCTTGATTAGAATAAAAGAAAGATGGCTCTAATTAACTTATAAATTCTTCTGTTTCCCACTTAGAATTTCAGCCACAGGTTTTGTTTATATGTCTGAGTGTCTTTGATCCTTGTTTCATTCATTTCCAAATAAATTGTCAGTATTGAGGACTAGTTAAGTTTGATTAAGTTATATAGTTTGAGCACTAGCTTTCCGTTTCATGTTCTAGGAAAGCAGTCTGTTTTATGACTTCCCACAGGTACAGATAAGTATACAGCTGTCAGTATTCCGGCTCACTGGCTAAAAGCCCATCTGTTGCTGAGCATATAATAGTTTTGCTGCACCTGTTCATGCCTAAGGCTCCTTTTAGAGGTACTGCCTCATTCTCTTGTAAGAAGACCTCTGTTCCTGTTATGTGTATTTAACAGCTCGGAATTAAATGTTTTGTTTCTTTTCTCTGTCCCTTTTTGCTGATCTATCTCTGGATGTACTAGTTTATAAGATCATTTTTTAACTTTTTATTATGAAAACTTCAAAACATAAGAGTAAAAAATATACTTATACCTATCACTCTGTCTCATTGTTATCAAATAATTTCAAAATTTTTTGAATCCCTGGTTTCTTCTCCCTGAGTTTTTGAAGCAGAGTCCAAACATTATTTTATTACTTCTGTAAATATTTCATTAATCTATATCAAAAGGTAATTGAAGCTTAATGCTTTTTACCTTAGGAAATCTTAATTTTAATATCATCAAATATTAGTAATTGTTCATATTTTCCTGGCTGATTGTGTTATCACAGTGATGTCATCATCTGTTTCTATAATTTGATTCAGAGGCTTGACCAGATATTTGTAGCAAGACACTGAGAAAGAAGTTGTATGTACTCTGTGTAGTTACCACTTCTGTGAGCTGCAGTCATTGATGGCCATTGTCAAGATCCATTCGTTGATCAGAGGCTTCAAAATGATTTTAACATTCTGTGATTACTTGTTTTTTGTAGTACTGGAGAGTGAACTCAGGGGCATTCTACCCTGGCCCCCTTTAAAATAGTGTCTCTTAGCTGGGTCTGTGTCTAGTGGGAAAGGAAGCTATGTGCACATTTACTTACTAGACAAGGAAATGAACCTCTTAAATTTGTTTAAAGTGGAAAACTTATTTATGTGATTCCAGATTCTTGCCAACCAATAACTATTATAATTGAACAAGAGGTATTTTGTATTATTTTTCATTGTGAAATGGTAAATGTCAACGTTTCAGGTCAGTCTCAGAAAGAAAGATCTCCATTTCTCTGTTGGTAATTGGAGTGTATATGCTGGCTATGGTTTTAATGTGGATATCCTGACGGTTAGGTTCATTCTGTTGTTCTTGAATTTTTGTGTGAGTTGTAGCAATGGATGGATGGATGGATGGATGGATGGATGGAGTTATATATAATACTTTATCTTATGCCTTGTTTTCTTTGACTTTTATACTAATTCTTATCTTGACATATCCTTTAGCTTGATAACTATGGACAGCAAGAACTTGGGGATCTTTTTGTGAACTACAATGTAAAATCCCCCACTACTGGAAATGATCTGTCCCCTCCAGTACCTTTTAACTTAATGTTCAAGACCTTCATTGGGCCTGGAGGAAACATGCCAGGGTATGTATCACTTGTTTGTTTATTTTTGTAATAAAGTTACTAAAATTGTTTGTAATAAAGCTAAATATCAGTGCAATGAAGGAAAACTATAAGAAAAGTGACATTCACAAAGTGCAGGTGAATGTATTAAAGAAAAATCATGATAGGCTTATTATTAGGTTTTATTTCGTATAACTCTTCTGAATATAATCTCTTTTTCAGTGTATGTTGTTTTGCTATAAAATAAATAGAAAAGTCCATGATCATTATATTTTCTAGGTATCATTGCATAGTGCAGAAGGGACAAAGGATGATTTTGAATATCATTGAACTTGTGACTGAAGTATATTTTAGGAACCATTTAGTTTAGCACAGCTCTGTCCAGTAGAACTTTCTGCAGTGATGGAATGTTCTGTGGTCAGTGCTGTCCAATACGTTAGTCACTGGCTACATGTGGCTATTAAGCACTTGAAGTGGGGCTAGTGCTCCTGAGGAATTGAAGTTTTAAATTTATTTCATTTTAGTTAAATTTAAACAGACATGTGACCAGTATCCTGATACAGCTGTAGCCTGTTGATTTGAAAGGTGTGGTTTTCACAGATAGAGCACACCTGGATAGCTTATGGTGTGATCTGGAATTGGAAGGTCTATCTCCAGATTCCTTGTCCGCTGTTAACAAACTTGACCAGTGTTCCATTTCATAGTGTCAGATATTTTTCTTATTGACTTGTTTTAGGGTAAGAGTAGGCTTTTGATAGAGGAAGCTAGATAGATCATGTGTCTTGGGGTAGAAATTAAAGAATAGTAAAAATTAATTGTGACAAAATGTGTCACTTTTTTTTTTGTGGTACTGGGGATTGAACCCAGGGGCATTCTACCTCTGAGCTACACCCCCAGCCCTATTTTTTATTCCTTATTTTGAAACAGGGTCTCACTAAGTTGGGAGGGCCTCACTAAGTAGCTGAGGCTGGCTGCGAACCCGGATTCTCTGGTTTCAGCCTTCCCAGTACTGGGATTACAAGTGCGTGCCACCACGCCCGGCGACAATTAATTATTTTAACGACACCAGATTGATTTGGGACATTGTGTGCAAAAGAGGCCAATGGTGAGCTTTGTGTTTTGGCAGTACATACTGAGAGGCATAAAATGGGATACTTTCTGTCCCAGACATTCCATTCCTGGGAATTTATCTAAGGAAATAATTCAGAAGGAAAGGAAACTTCTTATAAAAATGATATAAATTAAAAGTAGAAGTAACGTACTTATCCATTAATTTGAGAGTAGTTAATTA
>PVJS01012305.1:0-44121 GCA_004027185.1 Glis glis | reverse complement strand
AGAGAGAGAGAGAGAGAGAGAGAGAGAGAGAGAGAGAGACAGGGAGAGGGAGAGAGAGAGAGAGAGAGAGAGAGAGGTGAGGCTGGCCACGAACCCGGATCCTCTGGTCTCCACCTCCCAAAGTACTGGGATTACAAGCGTGCGCCACCACACCCGGCTCTTTCATTTTATAAAGATGCTCTTGCCACATGATCTCTCATTTTTGTTATATGTATTTTTCATTTAAATATAACTCATTTGAATAAAATGCTAAACCATTCACCTTGCCTGTAACAGAAAGAGTTACAGTATTCTTAAAAGTTTTCTGTGGTTTTTACTCCTGTGCAAGTTGCTTGAGTTCTACTTCTTAGGAATACTCATCAAATATTTCTAAATTTCACAGTGTGCTTAATAAAAAATAAAAAAGTAAAGCTGGACTGGCCATTGGTCTCTTTTCTTATTTCAATAACTGCCATCTTTATTAAAGCTGGTAAGTGGAGTTCGTGACAAGAAGACTCGGGCATCAAAGAAGTTCACAAAAGGAATCAGCAGCATCTAGACTGTGTTTTAACCAATTTATTTTTCTATTCTCTTTTTTCACCTGCGTGTTGAAGTTCCTAATGATAAACCAGGGGAAGAGGGTCTCCAAGAAAGAGAGGCTCAAAGTCCCCTTCAGATCATCTTTGGAGACCTGGATCAGGAGCAATCTGGAATTGACCTCAGTTATTTAGATTTCATTTCTTAAAAACAGGCCTCCCCCAGATAAGAATTACACAGGGCCCCCTCACTCAGATTCTAGAATGTATTCACCTGTTGAAATGTGAACTTTTCTGTTATAGGACATCAAAAAACATCCACATATTCCTTTACCTATATTATCTGGTATTAAAATCCCCCAGAGCAAATTCAACTTAGTATTTTAATTTAGATCATGTAACATACCTGGTGCATGAATATTACTTCTTATGAATTAGTAATTAAAATTTTCTTCTAAAATGTATACTATTGTGACTTTTAATATTCTTCTTTCTGAAGACAGAAAAATGTAAATCAGTAGAAGAACAGTTACAATGCAACATTCAGCTAGCGCCTAGAAGGGGAAGGAAGAGAAATGAAAAAAAGATTTCTATCCCTTGGATTTAATTAAAAGCTGCTCTTTTTGTTTGTCTTTTTGGCATGGCTGCAGATTAATATTTTTTCATTTTTCTATAAAATTAAAAATGTCCATTGTTGCTTTTTAGTGGATGAAAAATTTTAAATCAGATTCTGAAATAATAGTGCAAACCAGTTTTTTTCAACATAACCAGTTATGTTGAAAAAAAAGCCCACAAAGAAACACAAAACAACCAGAAGTAAACATTTCTAAAAAGCTCTTCATTTGATTTGTCTTAGTTGTTGAGAATATTTCTAGTGACAGATGACCAATTGTTTCATTTTACAAATATCCAACCATTTATTAAGCAGGAAAGGCTTGAATTATGTGACAATATAGTGTTTTTTTAAATTCAAGCATACAGTTCAAATGGTGGATTTCATAATCTTATTCTCATGCCTATCTATTCCTGTCCAATGTTCTAGTTCACTGTATTTTGATTCAGTCATTGTGTTTGTCGTTATTGTTGTTGGATTCCTAATGTTGGATGCTCACCATGATACTGGGCAGGAACAGTAGGGTTAATAAAACCCAGTACCTGCCATAGGGGAATTCAAGTTTAGTGGTAAAATTGGCAATATACGAAGTGATTCCATTGTGATTTAGACTAATGATTTTTTTTTTCGGTACTGGGGATTGAACCCAGGGGCATTCTACCTCCGAGCTATACCCCCAGCCCTAGTTTTTATTCTTTATTTTGAAACAGGGTCTCACTAAGTTGCGGAGGCCTCACTAAGTAGCTGAGGCTGGCCGCAAACCCAGATCCTCCGGTCTCAGCCTCCCAAGTACTGGGATTACAAGCATGCGCCACCACGCCTGGCTCCTTAGACTAATGACTTTTTTAACAATAAAAAAATCACTTGCAGAAACACCCAGGGATTATATCATATATTTGGAAGGATTTATACAAACAATCTAGTTCAAATCCCTTGTTTTACAAATAAGGTCATTGAAGCTCCCACCTCACATTGAGTAGCTGAACTGGTAGAGGATAGAAATTTTCATATTTCCTAATATGCTGCTACAATAAGAGGTACTTGAATAAAGAGGCTAATTGGACCACCATCTATAGATGTGCACCTCTTCCTCTGTTATTTCTAGGTGTTTTGAAATAGAGAAACATAGGTGTTCAACTAGTGGTAAAATTTTAAAGTCTTTGTTTTAAAATGTAGGTTTTACTATTCTTTAGGTACAGTGTAAAGATTTGGATTTATAATGTCCCCTGAGACCTCACAGAGAGTAGGCAGCCATGATGGAGGTGGGGCTTGGCTGAGGAGGGGTCCCTGGGAGTGTGGCCTTGGGATTATATACATAGTTCCTCCTCCCCTTGCTCTCTCTCTGTCTTACAGCCTCCACCATGTGAGAGTAGATCCTTGCTCTCTCCTCTCTCTGCTTCCTGCTCCCATGCCCTGAGTTCCATAGACTTGGCCTGACTGGACTGAACCTCTGAAATCTTCAAAACTCTGAGCAAATAAATCTTCCTTCCTCTAAGTTGTGTGGTCAGTTGTTTTGGATTATGGCAGTGAGAATGATGACTGAGACATATGGTAAGACTGACAGATCAGGAGATGATTGCCAATGAAAGTATAGTTGTCATTCACGTTCTCAAAAGGGGGCATGGAATGCCATCCAGGGCCACACAGAGAAGCACATGGGGCAGCTGGATGGCAGGGAAGCATGGGTAAGAGCCTTCATTGTGGTTTTGATGGGAAAGAACAGGTGAGGCTGGGTAAGCAGGCTGAGGATCAGCTAGTTTGAACAATTTCAGAGTGTCCCGGGGTAAAGGGCCTCTCTTGAGTTTTCTGGCACTTGGCCCTGCAATGATTAGGATCAGGGAAATATTGGTCTGGAAAGTACAAGGCTGATAGAAGAGGTGTGGGCTCTGCATTTGTTAGGGTGCAGATGATAGAGGTGCCCACAGGCTATTCATTTACTATATCCAAGAGCTTGCTAGCCCTGGGGGAGTGGGCAAGTGCTTTCCAGTTAGCAAGGCCCAAAATGCCAGAGCATCTTCTATAAAGAAACAGTCATTTTATTCTTTTTTTTATATGTTTTTATTGGTGCATTGTAGTC
Source organism: Glis glis (assembly GCA_004027185.1). Taxonomy (NCBI): domain Eukaryota; kingdom Metazoa; phylum Chordata; class Mammalia; order Rodentia; family Gliridae; genus Glis; species Glis glis. Next base: position 40,916 of record PVJS01012305.1, on the reverse strand, counting down.
TCACATCACAATGAGTATCAGTTTGGTGTTAACATACATGCACACAGCTCTTAGTGTCCCTCCCCCCGCCTCACCCCCACATGTAGCACTGAGAATGATGTTGGTATAATCTCATATGTACATATTGTTTATGACAGTAATTCCATGGATTCATTTCTTTCTTGCCCTTTCTCTTCCCTTGTACCCCTTCCCTTGTACTACTGAAGGTTCTCTGTTGTCATTGGAATCCCTTTTGTGTCCCCACTACTCCCTAGGTTGAGCATATTAATGACAACATATGTCCCGTCTTTTTTTGTGATTGGCTAATCTCACTTAACATAATGTTCTCCAGATCTTTCCATTTTCTTGCAAATGCTGTTATTTTGTTCTTCTTTATTGCTGAGTAGAATTCCATTGTGTGTATTTCCCATAATTTTGTAATCCATTCATCTGTTGATGGACATCTAGGTTGGTTCCATAATTTGGCCACTGTGAATTGTGCTTTTTTGAACATGGGTATGCATATATTACTGTTGTTTTCTAGAGAAACAGTCATTTTATTCTGATTGAGGTTATGGCTACCTCTTAAGAGAACCAATTCTGATGATTAACATTATAATTGCTTATGATGAAGATTTTAGTTTAGTTTGTTTTTACTTAAGCCAGAGTATCATACATAATCTTTTCTTAGGATAATATTATAATCTTAGAGACAAGATACTAAATACTTCTGGAGCTGCCTGTCATATGAACTTTGGCAATAGCTTGAGTTGCCCGCATGAAAAGTGCGAATATAAACCTCCCAAATACACATATTTCAATGACTAGAAATTACATTCTCATGCTTAGGATGATGGATTTGTTCATTTCATTTAGGGAAAATAATTCTTTGAGTGGAAAAATCTAAGTGGACCACATATTACAATAAGTTATCTTTAGAAAGTGCACCTACTTATATGTTCATGTTTTGAAACTTAGAAAAACCTTTGTAATACAAATAGTATAAAAAAATGGAAGGTGGGTCCCATTTGGCCACTTTTACCATACTTAACCTAAATATAGATACACTTAAATTCCGAGGCCCAGAATTTAATTATCTAAATAATTTAAGAGCAGAAATGCTTATTATATGGGAGAAAGATGGGTGTATTTGTGGAAAATGCATGTATGTGTGAAACAAGCAGGTTTTATAGTTCCTCCCCTAGCACTTTTCCCACAATCTCCAAGCTGACCTAAACCACCCCAATACCACCCAAACCACGTCTCCAGGTGCTCAGTCCACACCCAGAAATGCATCCATCCAATTCACAGTGCTCTAAAATCATATCTCTCCTTCCCTTCTGAATTAATACTGGTGTAGTTTAGCATTCTGGTGTAATTTTTCACAATTAGACCTTTCCCATCTGAATCACATTAAGGTATAAACTATGACCAATTAATCCCAGTACCCTCCCAAAGCCTTTGAGGGTTTTTTGTTTGCTTGTTTTGTTTATTTTTTGTGGTACTGGGGATGGAACCCAGGGGCATTCTACCTCTGAGCTACACCCCGAGCCCTATTTTTTTTTAAATTTGGAAACAGAGACTCACTAAATTGCAGAGAGCCTCCCTAAATTGCTGAGGTTAGCCGAAAACCTGTGATCCTCCTGTCTCAGCCTCCCAAGTACTGGGATTACAGGCGTGTGCCTCCACACCCGGCTAGTATTTGAGTTTTAAAAAGAATATATTTATCTTCTAAATGAAAGTTCTGTGGAAGGCAGGAGCAAGGTGCAGATATCCATCAAAGTAACAACATGAAGGGCACATGGAGTGACACAGTTTTTAAGCAGGGAACTCTCAGGTAGGCATGTCAACTCACTGTGCACAGACCCTACCCTGGAAATCCCCTGGTACAATTGACTGAACATTAATTGTTAAAGGCTCTGAGAAGTTTTGTAGTCAGATGACTAGTTAGACTATGGTTAGGTCAGGTCCCCAATGCAATTACTATTTTGTACAATGCCTTCTCTTTTTCAAATTCTAAATGTACATATTTTCTAAGAAAGCCATATTTTCCACAATAGTTCCTATGATAGGGACAGGGAATTCTCAAGGAAGGGTGAGGAGAGAGGGTGACAGCCGCTATTCATGTGGGCAGGTGCTTTGTAAATGAAATACCATAAGGCTGTAGGAATAATAAACCTAACAGGTATCTAAGGATTATATCCCAGGAGATTACATTAACCAGTGCCAACATGGATACAGGTGTGGACATCTCAATGTATGAACTGAGGTATAGGGAGTTGATTATTTTAGGTAACAAATATCAAGTACATCTTCCAGATTTGCTAGAAGTAACCTGCAGACAGTCGAGTCACCCAAGCTTTCTCTCTGGCTCTGTGGAGCCATTATTTTGGAGCTCAGTGGCATGAGGCAATAAAAACTTGGAAACTAGCTGTATGACCATTTATGTGTGGGTTTCAATTTGCAATGGAGATAAGAAAGTCACAGAAAAGTACACCCTTTTAACTTTTGTTTTATTGATTCATATGACTGCCAAATAGTTAAAAAAAAACTAATTTTAAAAAATAGTGTAAAGGATAAGAAAGATCTTGGCTTGTACCTGGACCTTAAAATGAAAAAAAAAAAGCCACGCACAGTGGCGCACACCTGTAATCCCAGTAATTGGGAAGCTGAGACAGGCAGATCAGAATTGAAGCAGTGCATGGTCACTTAGAGAGACCTTGCTTCAAAATACAAAAAAAAAAAAAAAAAAAAAAAAACCAGAAATAAAAAAGGAAGGGCTTGGGGGCTGAGTATGGTGGCGCATGTCTGTAATCCCAGTACCTGGGAGGCTGAGACAGGAGGATTGCAGGTTGGAGGCCAGCCTCAGCAATTTAGCGAGGTCCTCAGCAACTTAGTGAGACTATGTTTTAAGATTCAGAGGTAAAGTGCTTCTGGGTTCAATCTCCAGTAACAAGAAAAGAAGAAAGAAAAAAGAAAGAAAGAAAGAGAGAGAAAGACCAGCATTACACAGGTTCATCAGATGATTCAATAAGCTGACTTCCTCCATTCTCAATACTTATAGTTTACCTTTGCTGGTGTCTTTATTAACTTCCTCTAATGAAGAAATGAATAATAATCAACCCTGAGAAAACTAACAAAACCAAGAGGGGGGAAAAACCCCAAACAACAAAAAACCATACCCAATCCACCTTTGTATTTAAAACATAAGATTTCTACCTAATTTGAAATTCCTGCCAATAATTTCACCAGAAGAATGTGCCAAATAAGTGAATATTTTTAGTTTTATGAGCTAAACAGCAGATACAGATCTATGATTGAAGATAAACAATCTGTCAGCTAAATATTTAAAAATAAATCATTTCCTCCTAATATATAGCATTACATTATTTTTGAAGCTCAGATTGATTTTGTCACAAAGTTTTTGGGTTTTCCCCCTCTGGTGGAAAGTTAACTAGTATGTTTAAAAGGACATTAACCTTTTCAACTTGCAACTGGATATTGCGAAGGGACTGCTCGCGTGGACATCCTCCTGAGAGGTAGTTTACAATAGCCTGTTGCTTTGACCTTGGTTTCTGGCTTTTATTTTATGCATCATGGTTCTTGTCAAAAGAATGTCTTTTAAAAGACAGCCATTTATAACTCCAAAACAATTTTAATTATTTTGTCTCATCATGTCATTCTCTATATGATGAAAAAAGATCTTTGACATGATCCCTTAATTTGGCCCATCATTCTAAATCCTAAATGATGCTGCCATGTGAGCTGATTATGTATTCTGGTGAGTCATTTGACAATCTTTAATATTTTTTTAACAAAATGGGTCTTTGATTAATACTATGAATCAGTTATTTTTAAATAATAACATAAAATAGACTTTCTTCTCCAAGTTTAATAAGAATCATTTAAATTGCAAAAGAGTTATCTATACTCAAGATACTCCACTTTTTTTTCTATTTTAATGAGAGCTCAAAACAGTATTAAAGAAAACTAGGACAAAATTTGAGAAGTTTTATACAGAATTGTAGAAATAAAAAATATTATGTAAATTACATTGTCAATTGGTCTTTTCTTCAAAGCCATCTACAACTTTTCAATTCATTTTAAAAATATCAAACCGGGCGTGGTGGTGCATGCCTGTAATTCCAGTTCTTGGGAGGCTGAGACAGGAGGATTGCAGGTTCAAGGCCAGCCTCAGTAACTTAGCGAGACTCTCAGCAACCTAACGAGACCCTGTTTCAAAATAGGGTTCAGACTGGGTTCAAGTCCCAGTATCAAAAACAAAACATCTTTTAAGCTACGTGTGTGTGTGTGTGTGTGTGTATGTGTGTGTGTGTGTGTGTGTGTGCGCGCACGTGTACATTTTTAGCTTCACAAATTCTTATCTGGAAAGTGAGAAATCCTTACCTTGAAGTTGATTCTGCTATCTGCTCTAAATTAAGGTTTGGTGTTCTGACCTAATCTTTGAACTTCGTAGTGCAGCTTTGCGATCTCAGGTTTGGAGATGCGGATGTAGTATGGGGCATCCACCCACATCCGGTGTCATGTGTTCATTGCACACTCAGTTCATGTAAAGCATCTGCAAATGCACCTATCTGTAAACTCACCTTTGTTTGTAGCTCAACATCTGCTTGAAACTGCCTATGCCCAGGAAAGGCAAAAGTCTCAGCTTGAGAATTCAGGCATAACCCCAGACCTGCAGAGTGTATCTGGATTCTAGCCCCAAATCGTTAGCAGTGTAGTCTGTACCCTTAGGCTTGTTACTTTAACCTCTCTGTGTCTATGATCCCTCATCTACAAAATGGAAGTAATAATGCAGCAAAGCCCCCTTCATGATGCTGTAAGTTTAGTCTAAAGAACTTAGTTTGGCAGAATACATGTCCTGTTTTTGTGAGGCCTGGTGCAGGGAGATTACCTGACCAATGGGATGGGCCTCTTTTCCTTTGGGCTTGTCGTTATTTATTCTTGCTCCCTGGGTGCATATCCTCTCATTTGCCCATGTCAAGAACACAATCAGAAGTGTGAACCTGTTCTCCCAGGACTCGGAAGGCTGTTCACAGCCTGTTAACTGCTTCTCAGAGGAGCAGAAACATATTTTACTACCAGCCTCTGGGTCGCCTTTTGTGTTCTCAAGCATGGCTGCATGAAATAGACTGGATAGGGGTAACCAAGAGTGGAGATTTTCTTTTTACACATCATTGACTATTTCCTTCTCTATCCACTCTGTCTTTTCAGGGAGAAATTATAGGCTTTGGTGCTTTAATTACTCTGTCTATTAGAATAATCTGGTCTTCCTTGATACATGGCGATTTAAAATTTATTTTTTATTATATTTAGTTTTTTATTGCTTGAATTAGTTTTCAAAGATAACAACTATTATAGCAGGAGTTCCATATTTGAAAACACTCCAGAGTTGATTAAAATCTTTAAAAACACAAGTAAAAATCATCATAATAATATTAGTAATCACATTTATAATTACATATAATTGATACTATAATGCTAATATTGTTAGTACAATTGTGAAAATAATTAGCAATATTGGGACTAATAATAATTGCAATAATATGAGAACAATAATTTGTTTAATACTTATAATATGCCTGACATAACATTTATTAATTCATTTGATATTCTCAATAATCCTCATAGATATTACCATATTTAGTAAATAAAAACAATTTATTCACTAAACTGAGAGAGTTGTCAATATCTCAATTTGTACCAGTATATCTGACTTCAATGGTCACATTCATTCTTCCTAAAACACACTTCTGTGTCATGATGGCTTGGCCATAAATCTTAAGTTTCTTATCTCTTCAACATGAGGTCGATAGGAAAACATCCAAGCAAATATCTCCAAAAGTATTATTTGTTTGCCTTCCTGGTTTCAGGGCTTCCAGATTTGGATCAAGTAGTCTCAAGTCCATGTGTAACATTTTCCCTAATATGGTTTAATAAAGGCATTTGTAGCTGACTGAAGATTTTGTTAGCTTGCTTTGGCTAGGTGCAAGGGTGTCACTCCAGTCACAGGAAGAGCAGCAGTTTACTCAGACTCTTTGGACATGTTTTTTTTTTCCAAACCAGGAAATATTTTTGGATCTCATCTGATAGGAATTGGATTCAAATTTAGAATCATAAGAGATATCCTAATGAAAGGTATTATTCTTTTTAAAAAAATACGCTTCTTTGGAGCTACTTCATACAACCATTCTCAACTCGACTGCAGCCTTCTTCCCCCACTCCTATTTTCTGCCTTTGCTGCAAAAGCTCTCTGAAAAATAAGCGCAGATGAAAGGACACAATGACATCTGCCTTCGTGCCTGTGGTTCCATAAGTGATATTTCTGTGGGATGCGGTTGCACTGATATTGGTAGGAAGGGGAATCCAGTTCTCATTATTGAAAATAGCTTTATTCCCCTTTATCAAAAAATGACATTGCTGCATCACAGGAAAGTAGAAGCTTGGAATGAAGAAGTGTCAGGATAAATTTAGCTTTTGTCTTTCTTCCAATCTCAATTTGGATATTGTTTGCAAGATGGGCACCGTTCAGCCCTCAGGACTGAGGAGGTTTGGAAAGGGGTGGAAAGCAGTACAGGTGCACTGGACAGTGAACAATCAGGTACAATTCAATCAATGGCTGGTTTTGTCTGTCCTCCCAGAAGGGCCTTTAATTCACTCCCTCCCCTGCCCCGATTTTTTTGGTCACGCTGTGTGATAATTAATAAGATCAAGGCACTGGGCACTAAGATTCTGGCCACAGTTCAACCTGATATATTATTGCTCTAAGTGTGCCATGCTATTTCTTGCCCTCCTGCTGCTATTTCAAATGTTTTTTTCCTTTGTGGCAGTTATTATACATAGAAAACAAATATGTGTATGTATGCATGTACATATACACTTGTATAATACATATATGTGTATATATGTATATATCTATGTATACACACACAAACTTGAATTATTGACATTTGTACAGGGGAATTGAATATTTAGGAGCAATTTTTTTTGTATGTGTGTATGTGTATGTTTGTGTATGTAATACTGGAGATTGAACCCATGGGCATTCTACCTGTGAGCTACACCCCCAGCCTTATTTTTATTTTGAAACAGGGTCTCACTAAGTTATTGAGAGCCTCACTAAGTTGCTGAAGGTCGCCTGGAATCTGTGATCCTTCTGTCTCAGCCTCCCAAGTACTGGGATTACAAGTGTGCACCACCATGCTCAGCTGGCTTCAACTCTATGTATTTTTAGAGTAATTAGTTCCTAATTTCTTTGCATTTGAAAACAAAACAAAACAAAAAAGAGCTGCCTTCTAAAATTTTAGCTTGTTCATTAGATTTACTTATTTCCTCCCCCTTTCCAAATGGGTGATAAATATGCAAACTCAATGAGTAATGTGACTTTATAATAAAATTCAAAGCTGGGTGTGGAGGTGCATGCCTGTAATCCCAGCACTTGGGAGGCTGAGACAGGAGGATCCCAAGTTGGAGACCAGATTAAGCAACTTAGTGAGACTCTCAGCAATCTAGTGAGACCCTGTTTCAAAACATAAAACAAAAAGGGCTGGGGGTATAGCTTAGAGATAGAATGCTCCTGGGTTCAATCCCCAGTACCCTGCCCATTGCCCCCACCCCCCAACACACACATTCAACTTTGGTTTTAAGCTTCCCTATGGCATGGGTTAAAGTGGCCAGTTCATGAACTTTAATAGAATTTTCTTTTTTCAAGAGGTTAACAAAGGGAACTCCCAATGAGCTCATGAAAATATTCAAAAGCATTTTTCAGCAGTTCAGTGATTTTCCTGACTCTCCTAGATAACTAATAAAATCAGAGGGCTGATTATTAAAGTGCAACTTGGAGCCAGCAAATCTGTGAGGCCTAAGCTAAGTGTTTACATGAGTCAACAACCGAGTAGTCTGTTTTTGTCCAAGAACAGAATCCAAGTACCAACCTAGAGCAGTGTAGGCTAGTATGTCTATGACAAGATTTCCTCAATATCATGTTGTCTCAGACAAAATTGCATTAAGAAAGAGCTGGAAGGCAGATATGAAGGTTATCCTAACCATGGAGAGCTGAGAGGTGCCACTGAGATGCAGTAAAGGAGCCAGAACACAAACACTGAGCCTGAGGACAGCAACTCTGGGCAGAGGTTTCCCAGCAGAGTTAAGCCAGCGTAGCCTGTGGCCCATAGCCACAGCCCAGTTACTGCAGCAGCTTCCAAGTCCTGATCCTTGGCTCTCGCTTGGCGATGTCTCTGGCACCCTCTGCCCAGCTCTACTGGTTTTGGGCCCTTGCTGCAGTGCTACTCCTGAAGCATAGACGGAACCAAGAGCCCACTCCAAATCTCCAGTACCGACTTTCACTTGAGCTTGACAGGATTCCATCTTGGCAAACTTTTTGAAGGACTGAGACAACATTCAGGCCTAGCGGTGGCCTCGGGTATCATATTGGCCATTGATTGAAGATGCAAGCTATAATCACAAAATGAGTTAGTTATTCAGCACTCATGAAGGGTGAGAAGGTCATGGTTTGGGGAGAAAGGCTAGGCCTTGCTGGGCACAGATGGTGGTGGCAGGGCTGGCCCACTGTTTATACATGGCTGAGCCAGATCCCACATCCATGTCCACAGCCCTGTTGCTTGGAGGGCTGTGTGTGTGTGTAACTCAACCAAACCACACTAGTAGCTTTTTCCCTTTAATATTCACACTGACACAGAGGCATAGCATTGTAGAGTATGTTTTTCATAATCCATTGTAACAGCTCCTCACACGTACACACACCCTGTGAGTCAAATCAGCCCCGTAGTTATGCACAATGCCCTTGAAAAACAAAGGAAACCAAATCTTGAAATCACGACTGATTTGCAAAATTTAGAAGAGTTCACTTTTAAATCTGGATTTCCGTGTTTTTTTTTAAATTAGATGTGTCACATTTGGACTTACCTTTCCATATGCCACACACAGCTGGAGCTGAGTGGCTTTGGCCCACATTAGACCATCCATACATTCTTTATTTTCCCATCCCTGCCACTTCTTACTGTCTCTCTGACATTAGGTCTCTTTTAGTCAGCTTGGGTTGCCATACTAAAATACTCTATATTGGGTGCCATAGGAAACAGATGTCTATTTTCTCATCGTTCTGGAGGCTGGAGTCTGAGGTCAGGGTGCCAGCATGGTTGGGTTCTGGTAAGGGTCTACTCCCGGCTTGTAGAGGGCAGCATTCTTGTTGTGTCCTCATATGTCAGAGAGGGAGGGAGGGAGAGAGGGAAGGACGGAGGGACAGAGAGAGAAAGAGAGAGTGAGAACAGAGAACGAGAGAAAAAACTCTTTGGTGGTGCTAACTCTGGTGTCTCTTTTTATTAGGACACTAATCCCATTATGGACGCTCCAACCCCTATGATCTTGACTAAAACTAAGTACTTCCCCAAGACACCACCTCCAGCTGCCACCAACTTGGTAATCTGGGCTTCAAAATATGAATTTTGGAGGAACACAAATATTTCATTTATAACAGGAACCAAGTGTCATTCACCACTTATCACACGGCTTATCAACCTGCCGGTCCTTCACTTATATCACCTGCTCAGCTCCTGAAACCACTATCCATTGTGCACATTTTACCACTGAGGAATCTGAAACTCACAGAAGTTGTGCAAAGCTTGTTAGCCAGGATTAGATCCCCACAGGGCCCAGGCTTAAGTCTAAGATTATTTCTTCTTTTTATGATATAGCTTACTTTTCACATCTCTTGGTGTTATGTTTCATAATCAATGAATATAATAATAAACATTGTATATTAAATATTTATCTGTTAGATCAAATCAAATATTCATATGCCTTGTTTTCTATACTGATATTTGAGCACATGTTAATAAGTTAGGCCTTTTTTTTTTGGTAGTACTGGGGACTGAACCCAGGGGCATCCTACCTCTGAGCTACACCCCCAGCCCTATTTTATTTTATTTTTTAAAATTTTGAAACAGGATTTCACTAAGTGCAGAGGGCCTAAGTTTCTGAGGCTGGCCACAAACCTGAGATGCTCCTGTCTTAGCCTTCCAAGAATTGAGATTACAGGTGTGCACACTACGCCTAGACTTGGAATGACTCCCTCTCCCTTCCCTCAGCTCTCCTCTCCTCCCTTCTCTCTTTCTCTCATACACACACACACACACACACACACACACACACACACACGAAATAAGAAGGTATAGACTCTCAACTATGTAAAGCAAGGATAGGTTCATTCATGAAAAATGCACCATTACCCATTGCTATATTTTTCTCTCTCATGTTTTTGTTTTTAAGTAGAGACAGTCCCAAGTTTCTTCCAAAATGGCCCCAAGCAAAGGAGAGAATGTATTTTAAGCTTTCTTTCATTATGCATTAACTTTTATATATTTTTCCTTTTTTTGAAACAGTATTTTTAAACAGAAAATGTAGGAAAGATGAAATGGTATAGGAAATTATTATTGGAAAAAAACTCTGCAAAAATGTCTAAATTGTACATTATCTTGCTGGTGAAATCTGAGTCCTGCTGTAGATTCCCCAAAGCATATTGGCTCTGGGTTTCTGGGGGAAGGTGCTCTGGGTCTCTTTTAAAAAGCACACATGCTGCTCCATGTGGTGCAGCAGCTGCTAAGGTAATGATGCATTTTTAGTGAAAAAATACCATAAATAAACATAAAAAAATCATATGAAACTCTCTCCAACTAAGCACAAAAATTGGCAGCAAGTTAAGAATCTAAAAAAATTATATAACTGATAAGATAATGCACCAGTCCAACCCCTTCCAAATCTTATTTCTACCTACATATTTATGCATATATTTATATAACACATATCACCATTATATTTACCTTTCCAATATGCCCAAGAATTTATTCCATGATTTCCAATGTTAATATATTCCAAATGTGTGGAGGACTCATGATTAAAAGCCTCCAACATTACATAAAATTAGTAATGAATTAACTAAGTGATCAGCTACTTTATTGTTTCACTAAATTAAATGGATACTTCACTTATTCTGAGTATTGACTACAAAATATTATTAGAAAATAAAGACTTTTTGTTCTCATTTGATTATTACCTTTTTCTAAGGTATTCTGAAGGATCTATAGTGGGTTATATGTATGGAGTAATCTAAATCTCTGACTGACTCCTTTTTATTTTAAATAACTCAACCAAAGTCAGTAGTTCCTTCATAAGTGAGTTCAAAACCACATTAACTGCCTAATACCAGGGAAAAAATTAAGAATTAACTGGCTGAATACAGACACTGAAAAGATCTCACAACTTACTAGAGTCACAAAAATTAGTATCATAAAACACACTAATGTCTGAATTGAAAGGATTTAATATACCCAGTTTAACAGGTTACATTACCAAGGTGAAAAGATTCAAATAGTAAAATAAGTACATTCAATAATCATGTATCAGTTACCTTAATTGAATTTCAGGGAGTAGGGCAACTGGATTGTCTTCAATGGCGATCTACAGAAGGTCTAAGAGGGTTACTTGGAATTTTTTTCTTTCCTAGGTACTTTATTCAACAGTTAAAAATATTTTGCAACCATTCAAGAAAAATGTTCTTTTAACAGACAGAAAACCATATTATGGTTTTGCATCAGTACAGTTTACTGAGAACTTTGACTAAAAATTATTTATTTATTTATGTATCTAGTTAGCCATCTTTGTGAAACTTATATTGAGTACATTGGCAATCCACCTACTTTAGGAGTTGCTAGGGATATTTGTTAAAAGGAGGGATGGAGAGATGAATGAAAGAGAAGGAAAGAATCAAGAGTAGAAATGCATTGGAGAGTTTCAGGTAAAAAAGAACAATACATCATATTTGGTCCATCCCTGTCTTTCCTTCCTTCTCTTCCTTTTCTTTCTTCTCTCTCTTTCTAGTTTCCTCCCTCTCCCTTCCTTCTTTCCCTCTTTTCTTTCTGCAAACCTATTGTTAGCAGATTGGGTGGCTCCTTCATCAGATTTATCTAAAAGGAAGCCACAGTATATCAGGCATGTGAGTTGACATATACCTATATGTCCACAGGACAAAACCTTTTGCAGATACCATAGTTCTAAAATAGCTCTCTGTGACTTTGGAGGTTTCATCTTTATCATATTTGCCTCTGATTCTAATGGATTGGTTAAAGTGAAACAAAACTACATTTCATTGAATCAGATGATACTTCCAGCGATGAAATACATACCTAGAAACTAATGCACAAAAACTGTCTAGTTAACTGCAGACTGGGTAACAGAAACATAATTTTCATTCAGTCAATGTAATATAAAAAATCCTAACCAACACTTTATCATAACATGTTTTAATGTAGATCTCCTGGTTTTCTGTTCCTTTTTTCTTTCTGACTCCAATTTTATTTCTTAGACGTGGATATTATGGCATTTATTCTTTGAAAAGCTCGTAGTGCCCAGGTCTCACCTCCAGAGAATTTAATTAGCCTGAGGTGGGACCCGAACACTAGGGTGTTAAAAAATCTCCCCAGGTGATTTTTATGTGTGGCCAGGGTTGAAAACCACTGCCTCGGAATTTGAGCATCAACCTTGAGGTCAATTATACTACGAGCTGAATTCAATATTGAACAATGGCATGTGTACAATTCACATCTTAAGGTTCATCTTTCCCACACTTCTCTATCCATCCCCCAGTTTTCACTTATAATGTATTTATTATGATTCAAACTTTAAACTGGAGAAGATCATTAATCATAGATATAATTTTGTGACAGCAAGGTCATGTCCCACTAACTAAGTACACCTTGTTTGCCTCAAAATGCTAATCGCTTTTCTGCAACATTAATGAGGGACAACTGATAGGGAGCCTAACAATCATGTATGGTCTAGTTGCTGTTTTATTGAAATAAAGTACTTTATTAGGTTATTGCAAAGTATAGCAACGTATAATTATGCAAAATCCTGAATCACTTAACACCATGCTTATGAAACTTTGGCACCAAGGAAGAGGGAAATTTTTAATAATTTTCAATGTTTTCTGGAAAAATACAATTATAAAAGTTATTACCTTGCATCTTCCCAGGAACAAAATATCTCTTTCTCAGAGGCAGACTAATATTTCAGTTTTCTCTGCTTTCATTGGTGAGATTGTTAAAGGAGGAGATCCCCATTTTCCTTCTCTGAATCTCTGCTGCTACATCCATCTATCTATCTAGAATTGCATATTTTAAAAGAAAGAGACTCAAATTCTCAAAGCAAAGTGACCAAGCATGTAGTAAGTTTGTGTATAATGCCATTGTGTTTAAAGAGATTTTCTTCGAATCACTCTTAGAACAATTTACAAGTTTTTAAAAATACTCTTGTTAGAGTATTTTTTTAAATACACCATTATGAAACACATTTTTGGCATATGTTTTTGGACTTCAGGGGACACTAGTGTACTTTTTAGTCTCCCTCATTTGGCCTCCTTGTCTCTATTGGCTCTATTTTAAACTTGATAGAAATGACACTTGATTTTTATACTATTTCCCAAGATTGTTTAAGGATAACAACGAGTGCCTTAGTACAGTTCAGTTTCAAGAAAATGATTGCCTTAAAGAAGACAGCAACAAAATATATTGATTTAGTTCAGCCTTAGAGATCAATTGATAAATAATAGATGATAAAAATCCATTTGAGAATAGGTGAAAGGGTCAGGTCATAATTTATTGAGAAATTTCCCATTCTCCAACTGAGATGAACATGGTTGATCTTAATTGTAGAAATAACTTTCAATTGGCATGTGTTCATCAGTTGGTGGGTGTACCTGTGTATGTGTGTGTGAAGGGAGTTGATGAAGTAGATTAAGAACTTTTAATGGGGAGGGAATGCATTTTATTAACCAGTGCATCCCCACTGCCAAGTACTGGACCTGGTACTGTTAGTAGGCATTCAGTAGAAGTTTATTAAATTATTTATTATGGAAGGTGGAGACTCTGGCAATTGCAGCACTTTTAGAATAGCAAAATGTGATATTTGTTCTCAAAACTATTCCTTGCCTCCAGTGAGAAAATGTGGTAGTATAAATTAAAATCTAATTCTAAATATCCAAAAGGGAAACGTATGTTTTAAAAATTTAGGATGATGATCTTTTGTAGGTTGGGGCAATTAGGAAGGAGATTAGTGTATGTTTTTAGTATGTTCGGTCATGTAATAAATGATTCCCTGGATATAAGAAATTTATGTAGACTATTAGACTGAATTTCCCCTTCTTTTTGTCTGAGTTGATTAATTACATATGGAAATTTTAAGAGGAAGAGAAAAGGATGGAGTCAAATGGACAGGGAGGAGGAGAAGGGCTTTCTGAAGCGCTCGCTCTGAATGATGGCTGTGTTTGAAAGGCCCAGTCTCAAATAAGACCAGACCATCTTTTGAGCTCTGCAGGATGCCACTGTCAGCTGCGATTGAAAAACCGTTTGAAACCAGTGGATCAATCTGGTGTTTTTAAGCTCTAGTTTGAATGAAGCTATTTATTTCTGAGTGTTTCATCATCCTTACTAAAGACTAGAACTTGTGGGGGCAGCTTTCACTATCTTTTTTGATAGGCTTTAAAATGACAAGGGTGTCTTACAGGAAAATGCACAGGCTGTATTTTGACGTCAATAACTTGGGCTTACACATGTGCACACAATGCACCAGAAAAACCTAACAAGAGACACCATGCTCAAGATGTTCAGATGGGCAATCGCTGTGAGTTATGCAAGACTGCGATGTATAAGAATATTTCATGTTTCAAGGAGCCTGAGAGCCTGTGGCCTATTATCTCCTATTTTGACAGGGAATTAATAAAAAGCTCATCAAGACACAAGTCAGCTTACAATTCTCTAGTAGGTGTGACAATAGCAAATACATGAGGTCAAGCCTAGGGGTAACTTGGGGGAACTATAAAGTTTGTCCTGTCTTATCTAATTCTGAAAATCTCTGAGATTCCTTATGATAGTGTGAATTTCTTGGTAGCATTTTGCTTCATTGATTAGTCATTTAAAAAAGATAGAAGCTAGCCATGGTGGCACATGCCTGTAATCCTAGTACTTGAGAGGCCAAAAAGGAGGATTGCAGGTTTGAGGCTAGCCTTAGCAACTTAGCTATGTGGTCCCTCAGCAACATAGCAAGACCTTGTTTCAAAATAAAAAATAAAATAGGGCTAGTGGTGTATCTCAGAGGTAGAATGCCTCTGGGTTCAACCTCCAACACCCCCCCCCCCAATTTTTTTTCTAATGAATTACTAGAATGAAAATATTTTTGAAAATAATACCATAAGCAAAATTTCCATAGTAATTTATTTTTCTTTATCAATTTGTTATTTTTTTATCCACTTAAATAACAGATGATTTCTTTCCAAGTTCATTGATTTTTTCTCTTATACTGAGTTGTCTGAACTGGAAGACTCACATATCAAGAAATAAAGGAGAATTCTCTTAGGAGAATAAGGTATAGACTTTATTCTCAATGAAATGTTAGGCAAATACAATATTTGGATGTTTTATCTTTTATTTATGTTCTGGTTTTCCATTGTTAACACAACAAAGTACCACAAAATTAGTGGCTTAACATAACACATTTATTATCTTGAAGCTTTGTAGTTCAGCAGTCTGGACAAAGCATGGACCTGTTGGTTTTCTTTTCTAGATTTTACAGACTAAAATCAAGATGGTGGGAGGGCTCCATTCCTTTCTAAAGGCTCAAGGAATGAGTCTATTTCCAAGTTATTACAATTTCAACCACCACTCACTCCATGTACTTCCTATCTCTTTTCCATGCCTTATTTCTGCACCCCACCTAATTGAGCAATTGTCTGCTATGCAATTTTACTTATGTATTCAATAAACTTTACAAAAGCAAGAATTTTCACATCTTCTTCACTGATGTATCTGTATCCCAGCCCCTTGAACACTCTCTGGCATATGGTAAGCACCCAATACAAATGTGTTGAAAGAATGTTGAATGAATTAAAATAATGAGCCCATATTTTCATTCTCTGACTTGTTAATAATTCTTTATCTAGTGAGAAAGTGTATATTGTGATGAATTCTTTAAGTTCATTCTCTACTCTTCTCCCTACTCTATCCCCCTCCCCACTCTATCAATTTTAGCAGTAAAATCATGAAATAAGACAGATTCTGAAAGAAAATTAAAACATGACTCATTCATTTCCTTTTATTTCTGGGTCTTTTCCTCTTTTTAAATTTTTTCTTTCAATTATTATGAATAATTCTTAAGTTCAATAATTCTTAAGTTCAATAATAATTCTTAAGTTGACCAGTGGAAACTCACTGGTCCTAAAAAAGTAATAAAATACCTATTTCTATATTCAATGTGACTCAACTGTCACCTGTTTTTCTTTCTTTATTAATAGTCAATTGAATAATATCAATGGCCTTTATTAAATGCACATTTCATATTTTTCATAAAACCGCTTTTGTCAGCATGTTATGCATCTGATGTGGTCCAGTCTGAAGAAATGTTATAAAGTAATCAATTGCTATCTTCAAGCATTGGTAATTTAGGCAGTTCTGTGCCTTTATATAACTTTAGCACTTTCTTTCGTCATGGTAACTAGATGCATACATTCTCTTGTCAAATTCTATCATACTTTATCTATCATGATGTCTACCATTGGGCAATATGGGTTAAGTGGAGATATTCTTTAGCATCTATTCTCACCTCTCTTGTACTGTCACTCTAACTTCTCAACGGGAAGGTTAGGATTCCAGCATTTTCGGCAGTTAACCCTATGCTCATGTCCTCCAAATCTATGTGCCCAGGCCTACATTTTCATGAGCTCGACATTCCTGGAATTTTGAGCAAGCACTTCAAACTCCACAGGCCAAAAAATCAAGGTTGCTGGCTATAATGCACTACGATCCCTTCCTTGTTCTATCTTCTTTTATTGTAATTTTGCCCTCTCTGTCATCAAATTTAGAAAACTCAGAAACATCTTTGACATTTCTTCTAGCCCCCTCCCCACCTTCCCACACAGCTGAATTCTGCTGCTGAAATATCTCTCCCATCCGCTACTGCTTCTCTACGGATGTGGGTGCTTACCTTGCTTACCTTGATCAATCTGCCAGTCTCGTAACTGGCTTTGGGTTTCTACCTCTTTCTCTATTTTTCCAATTTGTTTAGAGAATACTCTTTTTCAAAGCACAGATCAATGCCTGTCACCAACTCTACTCATCAGTGCCATCACACTGAATTAAACATTATCTTAACTCGAGCATGGTGGCACATGCCTGCAATCCCAATACTTGGGAGGCTGAGACAGGAGGATGGCAGGTTTGAGGACAGTATCAGCAACCTAGCAAGACCTTCCGCAACTTAGTGAGGCCCTGTTTCAAAAAAAAAAAAAGAATAAAATAAAATAGGGCTGAGGGTGTAACTTGGAGGTAGAATGCACCTGGGTTCAATTCCTAGTATCAAACAAAAACAAAACCAAAAAACTTAAGGTTTAGCATTCTTTCTTTTTTTTTAATTTTAGCACTTTTAAGTTTAAAACCTTACCAATTTGAGCCCAAATTTATTGTTCAAATTCATATTCTATTTTTCTCTCTAAAACAAAGAATAATGTGTCATTTCCTAAGCATAAGATACCACTTTAAACCCTTGTGCCTTTGCCAGGCTTTTTGGATTTTTCTTCTCTTCCCTGGCCATCTCTATTCACCTTTCCCCTCTAGTACAGTACAGATCCAATACAGCCAAGTTGGCAAAACTGTCCTTGCCTTCCACAAACGAGGGCACATGGCTTCTTTTCCTGTGGTGTTAAATGATCTCATTCACAGCTGTTTTCAAACTCCACAGTATCACAGTAGTGTATATTGTCTACTCCCAAACTTGCGAGTTCTTTGAGGAGAGCAACCATTGTCTTTTTCAATCTCAGGATTCCATGCATGAAGCAAAAACTCCTGGCATTTAGAAGACTTAGCAAATATTTGATGAACGAAAAGGAGTAGAAAGCAAATTTATAGAAACCGAACTAGAATCAACACAATGAAATATTGCAGATGAATATAGAAGGGAGTAAACAAAGGAAGTTAATCCTGAGTTTCTCATGAATGATCGTACCTTCCCTTTCTAAATAACGCTTATAAATATCCCCATCTAGTTCCATTAGACAGAATTAATGATCATGCTCCCGAGTATAAGAAATATGCATTCTGTTTATTATCTTCATCAGCATCATCAACAGATATTCTAGAGGGATATATCTATACTAGGAACTATGGACAGTTTTATTCAAGGGGCAGATTATATATTACAATCTTTAGAAAACTATATCAAAAACTTAAGAAAACACATTAGTTCTCATACAGAATTCAGAAAATGTCACCAAATCTAGAGACATAGCCAAATGGAATTGTGGTCAACCAGCAAAGATTGACATAGGAAGGGTATTTAAAATAGAGTATGCTCAATAGTGAATATCAAACTGCATACACATCCATGGAGAAGTAGTTAAAATGCATCTTGTTAGTCTGGCCAATGAGTATTACTCCTGTAGATCTGTGGTGTGGTCCAGGATTCTGAATTTGTCTCAAGTACTTCCACGTGATTCTGAGCAAATATCCTGCCAACCACATTTAAGAAACAGTGATCTAGGCTGGGTGTGGCAGCACACTCCTGTTATCTCAGTACTTGGGAGGCTGAGACAGGAGGATCACAGGTTCTAGGCCAGCCTTAGCAATTTAGTGAGCCCTCAGCAACTTAGCAAGACCCTGTTTCAAAGTAGAAAGTAAAAGAGCTGCGGGTGTAGCGTGGAGGTAGAATGCCCTTGGGTTCAATCCCCTGTATTAAAAAAGAAAAGAAAAAGAAAGAAACATTGATTTAGCCTCAACCCTCATTTTATAGATGAAATGACTGAATTGCACAGAAGTACTTAGTGTCAGAGCTAAGTTTCAAGCCATTTTTCTATACTCCTCTGTTACTGCATTTCCAGGAGATTCTACGATTTGATTTTCATGTTGATCATTTCAGAAATCTGTCCCTCCTGCTACTTTTTCCTCTTGCTCTTATTTTCCATTTCAACTTGGTCTCCACTTCCTGCAATGAGACAGGAAAAGGCTGAAAAAAATGTGAATATTCTCATTTTGTCTCTGTTAGCTCTCATTTTCTCCTTTACTTGTAGAGATGAATAGGTTGCCTCTTTGGAGAAAAGCCAAACCCACCTCCAAATCCCCAGAACCACACTCTCTGTATCCTAAACTCTGCCAGAGCATTTATTTGCTCTTCCAATCAATATCTATGCCTGCAAACTTTTCACGTCACACTCCCTCACATAACTACAGGCAGCACTATCAACTTACTTTCATATCAGCTTAGTGCAGATGTGCGACACAAGGGGTGTATTTAACAGTTGACTAGCTACATCAGTGTGGAGGTGTGGGCAAAGAGAGACAAAGCTTTCACTCTCCTCTTGGCTTTGTTAGTGATGACAGCTCAGCTGATAGTGTTTTCTGAGAACAAGGGGAATCCTGATAGGAAGAAACCTCCCATTCCCATCAGACCATCCCCAGCGGTGATTTGGGACAGCTCTTCTTGCTGGGAATAGTTAGGGTAGAAGGGCTTCTGACCCTGTTGCTGCTGCTAATTTTAGGCATCATTCTCTCTGCTGTATGTCCATGACAGCATAGTGCTCATCACTGTCTCTTGAGCTGAGCTCACTGAACTTGTTATGTTATTATGGGGGTAGCTCTTAAGGCCTCATTGTCCCAACCAATGTCTTTCACACTCTAACTCTTTCTCATCTTTAAAATGAAAATGATGGACTTGATTTACTATATTTATTTTTTGTGTGGTGCTGGGGATTGGACCCAGGGGTATTTTATCTCCAAGCTACATCCCCAGCCTTTTTATTTTTTTTTGTTTTGAAACAGGGTCTTGCTAGGTTGATGAGAGTCTCGCTATGTTCCTGGGGCTGTCCTTGAACATGCGATCCTCCTGTCTCAGCCTCCCAAGTTCTGGGATTACAGGTGTGCACCCCCAAACCTGGCTAGATTTACTTTATAATCTCTAATTAAAGTTAAATATTTCAAATATACAGAAGAGCATTGCAACAAGAACAAATAATCACATACTCCTACCCAGCTTTAAATAAAATCTTTATATTTTGCCAAAATATACTTCAGATTTATTTTTAAAAGTAAGACATTATAGGTAGAGTGGAAGTTCCTTGTATAATTTTCTCCAATACCTTTTCTTAGAAGCAACCACTTCCCCAAAACTTGTTATTTATTATTTACATTCAGATTTTTTGTTCTATTACTACCTATATATGTATCCTAAATAATCATTTTTGCATAGTTTCCAAGCTCATTATCCACACATAAGTCCCCTTTTTAAATTCAGTAATGTGGTGGCCCATGCTTGTAATCCCAGTACTTGGGAGGCTGAGACAGGAGGATCGCAGGTTTGCAGCCAGCCTCAGCTACTTAGTGAGGGCCTCTGCAACTTAGTGAGACCCTGTTTCAAAATAAAGAATAAAAAATAGGGCTGGGGTGTAGCTCAGAGGTAAAAGGTAGAATGCCCCTGGGTTAAATCCCCAGTACCACAAATAAAATAAAATAAAATAAAATAAAATAAAATAAATTCAGTAATGTTCTGGGAATTTATTCATGTTGATAACTACAGCTCAAGATTACTCATTTAAAATATTTTGTGCCTGGTGTGGTGGCATACGCTTGTGATCCCAGTACATGAAAGACTGAGACAGGAGGATCACAGATTCCAGGCCAGTCTCATCACCTTAGCAAAACCCTGTTTCAAGATAAAAATAAAATAGGGCTGGGGGTATAACTAGGAGGTAGAATTCCCCTAGATTCAATCCCCAGTATCAATAAATAAATAAAAATAAAATATTTTGTAATATTCCATTGTCTATATTTCATTATCTAGTCTTTTCTTAGTTATTTCTATATTTTCATTATTACCAACTATGTTGCAATGAATATCTTTGTATGTATGTCCTTTTACGCATGCGTAAGAGTCTTTCCTGGAACTGTTACAGCAGATGCAATGGCTCTATTGAATGGTAAACACAAGTTCTAATAACCAGATCTTGACAAAGACAATGTTCTAACTACATGCCTAAAAGAAGAGTAGACCCCAGTTAGAATGGCAATCATCAAGAATACAAACAACAACAAATACTGGTGAGGATGTGGAGAAATAGGGACTTTTAAACACTGTTGGTGGGATTGCAAATTAGTGCAGCTGCTATGGAGATCAGTGTGGAGATTCATCAAAAAACTGTGAATGGATCCACCATATGATCCAGCTATACAACACCTGGGTATCTTTTCCATAGGACTGAAATCAGAATATTATAGGTATACATGCATATCCATGTTCATAGCAGCACAATTCTCAATAGCCAAATCATGGAACCAACCGAGGTGTCCATCAACAGATGAGTGGATTATAAAATGGAATTCTACTCAGCAATAAAGAAGAACAAAATTATGTCATTTGCAGGAAAATGGATGGACTTGGAGAACATTATGTTAAGTGAGATTAGCCAATCACAAAATGTGAAGAGTCATATGTTTTCTCTCATATGCAGAAGCTAAGGAGTAATTAGAATGCAAGAGGGACTTTAGATAATAGAGGAGAAACCCTAGTGGAGCGAGGGAGGGGGTCTAAGGGAGGTTGGTGTTGGGGGTGGGGGAGGGAGAATCGATGAAGGAAACACTGCCACTGAAATTATGTTCATATGTGAAACTACTAATGCCAATCTCTATATCATGTATGGGAAAAGTGAGGGGGGGAGGGACTCAGGGGGAAGGTCACCAAGTACTGTGTGTATGTATGTCCCCATCTCTCTGAACTACATAATAATGTGAGATTGCAATGTACCGGAAAAAGTATATTTTTAAAAAAAGCAGAGTAGAAGAGTTCCTCATGCTTTATAGTCTTGCCAGCATTTGAAGTTGTTTGATAGTTATATCTTGGTCAATGAGATCTGTGTTAATTTTATTGTTGTTCTGACCTCAAATCTGCAATACTCCTGTCTCAGCCTTAGAAATACTAGGATTATAAGTGTGCATCACCATGCCCAGCTTCTGGTTTCTTTTCTGTGAATTTCCCATTTACCTCACCTCTTTTTCTTTAAAAAAATTAATTTTCTTATTAGTTTGTTTGATATTCTAAATATTTTGGATATTAACCTTCTATCAGCTATGCAAAATGCAAATATCTTCTATGTAGTGCTTCCCTTTTTGCTTTTCAAAAAATACTTTCTTCCTTTTCTTTCTTTCTTTTTTTTTTTAAGAGACAGGTCTTGCTCTATTGCTTAGGCTGACATTAAACTCCTGGTCTCAAGTGATCCTCCTTCCTCACACCCCAGAGTAGCTAGGACTAAAGGCATGTGTCACTGCACCTGGCTCTAAAGACTTTATTTTTTAGTTTTTTGAGCAGCTCTAAATTTACTAAAGAACAGCACAGAAAGTACAGAGAGTTCTTATATACTCCATCTCTGCCAATACAGTTTTTCTTATTATTCATATATTGCAATAATATGGTACATTTGTTATAATCGAAACAATATTGGAACATCATTACTAACTAAAGATCACTATTTACATTAAGGTACACCCTTTGTGTTGCACAGTTTTATGGGTTTTGACATATGAATAATATCATGCATCATTACCTTATCATACAGAATAATTTCACTGCCTTAAAAATGCTATGTGCTCCCCCTATTTATCCCTTCCCTCCACACCTCCAAATCCCTGGCAACCACGGGTCTTGAACTGTTTGCATAGCTTTGCCTTTTTCAGAATGTCATATAGTAGAATCAGTATGTAGTCTTTTCAGACTAGAATCTGTCACTTAGTAATAAGGTCCTCTATGACTTTTTGTGGTTTGATAGCTATTTTCTTTTTATCACCAAATAATATTCCATTTTATGGATGTAACATATTTGCTTATCCATTATCCATTGAAGGACATCTTGGTTGCTTGAAAAATTCCAATTTTTCAATAAGGTTGCTACATTCAGGTTACTGTATGAACATAAATTATCAACTCATTTAGGTAAATACTTAGGAGGGTGATTGCTTTAAACTTTGGTATTCCCACCAATGAATGACTCCCTTGTGAGTATGCCTTTCAGATGCAAGCCAACCAACCTAAACCCACCATTTCCAACCATCTTCTTATGGGACTTTTCATACCAAGTCAATATTCCCCTGCCCTAATCAACCCAGAGCCAGGAACCAAACAACTGGATAACTCCTACACCCAAGAGCCCACTGACATTATTCAAACTAGCCAATCCTAAACCTGTTTACCTTACCTCACCTATTTCTCCTGTGAAAGCCACAATAAAGGTTTTTGCCCATTTTTCTCCTGCTACATCAGCCTCTTAACTGACCCTGGTGTTGTCCCATGTGGCTGTGTGTGGCATGCCATGTGCCTGCTGTTTCTAGGGCTTTGCAAGTATAAAAACGTTTCTTTATGACAGTCATTTCTATGTCTTCATGTTCTAACATATCTGATTTAAACAAATCCTTGTGCATTTAAAAATATGTGTAGCGGCATCTTATTGTTGTTTAATTTGCAATTTCATACTGATATATAATGTTGAACATATTTTCATATGCTTATTTGCCATCTGTATATCTTTGGTGAAGTGTCTGTTCAGATCTTTTGCCCATTTTTTAATTGGATTGTTTGCTTATTGTTGAGTTTTAAGTGTTCTTTGGATATTTTGATTCTAAGTCCTTTATCAGATATGTGTTTTGCAAAGATTTTCTCCCAGTCTGTAGCTTGTCTTTTCATTCTCTAAACAATGTCTTTGGCAGAGCAGAAGTTTTTAATTTTAACGAAGTCCAACTTATTGACTTTTTTTCTTCCATGCATTGTGCTTTTGGTGTTGTATCTAAAAAGGCATTGGCAAACTCAAGGCCACCTATATTTTTTCTCTTATTTCATCTTTTAGAAGTTTTGTAGTTTTGTATTTAATTTTAATTTTGCATTTACAGTTAGGTATATGATACATTTTAAGTTAATTTTTGTGAGAGGTATACGTTCTATGTCAAGATTAATTTTCCTGAAATGTGGATGGCCAACATAATTTGCAGAAAAGATAAGCCCTTTTCCATTGGAAGTTATTGTTCTTTTGCCAAAGATTAGTTCACAGTATTTGTGTGCATATGTTTCTGGGTTCTCTATCCTGTTCCATTGATCTATTTGTTCACTGACTAATACCACAATGTCTTGGTCCCTTGTAGCTCTGTATAGTTAGTCTTGAAGTTGGGTAGTGTCAATTTTCTGACTTTTTTCCTAAATTATGTCAGCAATTCTGGATCCTTTGGCTTTCAACATAAACTTTAAAATCATTTTGTCAATACCCACAAAATAACTCTCTGGGGTTTTGATTGTGATTGCATTGAATCTGTACATTGAATTGGCAATATTTGACATTAATAACTTTGAACCTTCCTATCCATAAACATGGATTATCTCTTCATTTCTTTAGATCTTTGATTTTTTAATCAGAGTTTGTGGTTTTTCCTTCTTTAGATCTGGTGCATATTTTGTTATGTTTATAACAAAATATTTAATATTGGGGGTTGTTAATGTGTTTTTATTTCATGTTCCAATTGTTCAATACTGATATATAGGAAAGTAATTGGCATTTTTATATTAACTATGTGTTCTAAAACTTTGTAAAAATTGCTTATTAGTTCCAAGAGGGTTTTTTTTTGTCTACTCTTTGGAATTTTCTATAAAAACAATCATATTATCTACAAAGACAACTTTATTTCTTACATTTCAATTTTTATACCATTTATTTCTTTTTCTCATCTTACTGCATTAGCAAGGGTTTATACTGTTGAAGGGAGTGGTGAGGAGGGATATCTTTATCTCATTCCTGATATTAGGGGGAATTATGTCAACTGATTTTAGGAATGGTGAGCCAGCCTTACATACATGGAATAAATCTCAACTGGTAGTGGCAGATCATCCATTTTATACATTTTTGGATTTAGTTTCTAATTTTTTTGAGGATTTCTATGTCTGTGTTCATAAGAGATATTGGCCTATATTTTTTACTTGTATTGTCTTTTTCTGGTTTTAATATTAGGCTAATCTTGATCTCATAAAATCAGTTAGGAAGTATTCTTTCTGCTTTTATATTCTGGACAAGATTATAAAGAGTTAGTATCATTTCCTTAAATAGTAAAATTTACTGGTGGAACCATCCAGACCCACTGTTTCTGTTAATTGTTGATTCCACGTCTTTAGTATGCCTGTTTAGGTTTTCTATCCTTGCATGCATTTAGGTAGATTGTATCTTTCAAAAATTAGCAATTACATCAAAGATATTAAATTTGTGGGTATAGGCCTCTTCATAGTATTCTTCAATTATTTTAATGTTCATGGGATAATAGTGACAGCCATCTCTCATTTGTGATGTTAATAATATCTATCTTCTCTCTTTTTTTTGTGGTTAACCTGGCTAGGGGTTTATAATATCACATGTAGTAATATGGAAAATAGCAAACATCCTCAATGAACTGAGTGATATAGATAAGGACATTTTGGACATAATATTGAAGATGTTTCCTGCTTTTTGCCCCAGATGCCTAGAGTAAAATGTTAGAAATGAGAAAAGATAAGCTGAAGAAAGAGATGTTAAGGATGCAGAGTTTGCTGCATTTAAAAACAAAAACAAGCTGTTTTTTTATTCTGTCTTTCCAGATGGCAAATCATGCTAAATTAAAAAGCAAATAGCTTCTAGGCAGATATGAAATCTAGGTTCCTATCAGGAAAGTATGGCCTAGAGATTAAGCCATAAGCATGAATTTAAAACCCTTTGAGAAAACCTCTAAAAAATTTAGGTTCGTACCTCAAATAAATAAAAGTCCTTGTAGCAATCTTATGAACATACTTCACAGGTTCTTTCTGTTAAAATAAAAGAGCTTCTAGGAATCTTAAAAGTGTTATAACACAACAACTATATAGCAAGCCCAATCTAGTGAAGGGTTTATCTCCATGGGATTTATTGGTGTAACTTTTATCTAAAGGAATGAGTCCAATAAAATTCAAGGAAAAGCACAAAGAGGTTAAGACAATGTCTTTAGTAGAAACACTACCAACTTGAGTTAAAAGGAATAGAAACAAAACAAAAAGTATGGTTTTGGATTCCTAAACTTCTCTGGGTAAGAAAATGGTTGGGAAATATACTTAGCTACAAGCACTGGTGAATTCTTACAGAAAAAGCAAGAAGTCTCAGAGTAAACCAAAGGTTCAGAGGGCAAAGACAATAGCCATGAACAATCATTCTTAGATGATGAAACTAAGCCCTAACCAAGATTATTGAAACAAGGGCCTAATTGGATTTCAGAATTGCTGTGGACTAGAGACTCCTGTGTACTTCTAATTTTTCCTCCTTTTGAATATGAAAGTTTAAAGAAGTTATCTTTTCCATGGTCCTCCATTGAACATTACACGTTTGGAAAGCAGATAACCTTTCTACTTAGTTTATGGGTCTTCAGAGCAAGAGGAAATACATAGAAGAAATTATATTGAAGCAAGAAGTATCATTGGTATCTGTGTCTGGTTTAGATTTTGAAGTTCTGGACCAAAAATCTGAGCCGGATGTCACAATAAATGAGAACTGGGGAGAGTATTGAGAAGGAGTAAGTATATTTTGCATGTAAGATGAATATGAATAATTTTTGGATAGATTATAGTGTTTGGTGGTTTAAAAATGCTCTAGGTTTCTTGGACAATCTTTGCATCAAGTGGTAGACTCCAATTATTTTTCTCTTAATTTGGGCCAGCCTTAGTAATTTTTTTTTTTGGCGGTACTGGGGATTGAACCCAGGCCCTTTCTACCTCCGCGCTACACCCCCAGCCCAATGTTTTATTCTTTATTTTGAAACAGGGTCTCACTACATTGCAGAGGGTCTCACTAAGTAGCTAAGGCTGGCCCCGAACCTGTGATCCTCCTGTCTCATCCTCCCAAGTATTAGGATTATAAGTGTGAGCCACCACGTCCTGTTCAGCCTTAGTCATTTGAATTTAACAAATATAATGTGGCAGGGGTGATCTTGATTGACTTCCAAAGCTAGGTTAGAAAAGCAATGAAGTTTTTACCTGACTTTCTCTGTTGGGATACTTGACCCCCGGAAACGTGTCGCCATGCTGTGAGAAAAACAGGCGATGACATGAGAAAGCCACATATGAATGCTCCAGTGTCTGACCCATATGAGGTGCTGCCCTAATGCCAATATCAACCACCAGATTTGAGTGATGGGACTATCAGTTGATTCCAACTGCTCGACCTTGAGCCATCCATGCTGGCTCTGCACGAGGAAGAGAAAAAAATATGTCCATTGAGCTTTCCCAGTTGAAGATTTTTTTTTTATCAAATCAAATATTTCCCTCTCTCTCTCTCTCTCCTGGGAATTGAACCCAGAGGTGTTCTACCTCTAAGTTAGACCCAGAGCCTGATTTTATTTATTTATTTATTTTATGTGGTGTTGGGGTTGAACCCAGGGGCATTCTACCTCCAAGCCACACCCCAGCCCTATTTTATTTTTAATTTGGAAACAGGGTCTCACTAAGTTGCTGAGGGCCTCACTAAGTTGTCGAGGCAGGCTTCGAACTTGCAATCCTCCTGTCTCAGCATCCCAAGTAATGGGATTACAGGTGTGTACTACCACACCTGGCTTATTTTTTTCTTTGTATGACTTTTTATTTTTTTTTAACTTTTTTTGTTCATTTATTGGTGCATTGTAATTATACATTTTGATATATGTCAGGGTATGAACATCATACATGCACACATTGCACATTCAGCCCTCCCTTCAAGGTCTTGCTAAGTTGCTAAGGATTTTGATAAGTTGCTGAGACTGGCCTTGAACCTGAGATCCTCCTGTCTCAGCCTCTGAAGTACTGGGATTACAGGCATGCTCCACCATGCCCCACCCTGGCTCAGTTTCTTGAAGTCATTAATTTTGGGGTGGCTTGGTGCATAGCAATCCATAATCAGAGAATCAGGAAATGCCACAGTCCTATATTTTGACTGTTGATTCCTTAGCATAAAAAGCCTCAGCTTTCAGTTCAATGAAACCATCATTTTTCTTTTTCATGAAAACATTTCTTTATTGATAACTGTTATTATTAAATGAACAGCAACAAACCATAGATGTGGAAAATCAATTGTATTGTCGTGTGCTATCTGGTGTCATCAGTACTGCCCCAGTTCTACCCCTCAGTTACTGGATTCCCACATACTCATAAGTCAAGAAATGGCATCATATTTTGTTGGTGGTATAGAGCATGAATTGTATTTTATAGAATTAGGATTGTCAGATTTAGCAAATGAAGATATAAGATACCCAGTTAAAGTTGATTTCACATAAACCAAAAGAAAAAATACTTTTTTTAAAAAAATTACAGGTTGAGTATCCCTTATCTGAAATGCTTAGGACCAGCTGTGTTTCCGATTTTTTAAAACTTTGTAGTGTACACATAAAGAGATGTGCTGGGAATGGAATCCGAGTCTAAACACATATTCATTTATATTTCATATACACCTTAATACATATAGTCTGAGGTAATTTTATATGATAGTTTCATGTATGAAACATAGATTTGAGGTGTGAGTTTTCTACTGGTAGTATTATGTTGGTGCTCAAAAAGTATCAGACTTCGGAGCATTTCAGATTTTTCCTTCTTTCTTTCTTTGTTTTCGGTACTAGGGATTGAACCTAGAGGCATTCTACCTCTAAGCTACATCCCCAGCACTTTACATTTTTCGTTTTGAAACGGTTTCACTAGGCTGCTGAGGCTGGTCTCAAACCTTCTATCCTCCTGTCTTAGCCTCTCAAGTACTGGGATTACAAGCATGTGCCACCACACCCGGCTCAGATTTTCAATCAGGGATGTTCAACCTGTATAAGTATGTCTAGGCAATATTTGGTATCCACTTATATTATTGATTTGTTATCTAAGATTCACACTTAATGGAGTGTCCCATATTTTATTTGTTTGCCCTATGTAGCATAAGTACAGCACCTCACAAAATACGACCCCTAGCTGGCTATCCCATGATTCTATAAAGCCACCTGCTTTGGAAGATAAGGAACATGTTAACTTCAGTGAAATCTATCAGTATATTTTCAGTACCTCATTTCTTTTACTATAAAATGAGTTCTTTATCAAAGTGATAATTGTAAAATATACCTGACAGATTAAGACATTTAGTGAATGAGCAGATGGAGATGAGGTCACAAAACTTCTGAGCAAAGGAAATGCTATTTGGGAATGTGTATTCCAGGAGAGGTAAATAACTTCATTTTGAGGATGAAGTGCATCCAGTAAAATAATATGCCTCTGCTGGCTGATCCTCTGGGTTCTGGCTGAACCCAGCTTAAGCAGGACCCGAAGGCACAAGCAAACAGGAAAACAGGTAATACGACTCACTGCACCTATTCAAGATGCACCACCTCCTGTGCTTCAAGTAAATCTGTGCCCTCATGGGTAGTTTCCTAGAAAAAGGTCATTGAAGAAGAATAAAAATATTAACCTAGTTTAAGAATGGCACCATCTAAACCAGGCATGGTGGTGCACACCTATAATCCCATTATTTGGGAGGCTGAGACAGGAGGATCACAAGTTCAAGGCCAGTCTCAGCCAATTAGCAGGGCCCTCAGTAACTTAGTAAGACCCTGCTTCAGAATGAAATAATTTTATAAAAAGGCCTGGGGGTGTAGGTTGGAGGTAGAATGCCTTTGGGGTCAATCTCAGTTAAAAAAAAAAAAAGACAGCACCATCCAGACATAGACAATACAACATTGCAACCCCACAAAGCCCTGTAAGACAGTGGAGATGGGAAATTAGGTATAGTGACTATCTCAGATCCAGAATTGGAAGCAGTGTTTCTAGATGTCCTCTTTTTCTAGAGTAAGGTCATGGATGAGAGGTGTGAATCTACACTGATTAGGGGACAGTGGCTAACACTTTCTCTAGAGGGTTGGGGTGAGGAAGAAGCAGGCGTGTGGCTCTCTGAGGAAGAAGGATCTGAATGATCAGGGAGAGAAGACACTTGTTTTATAAATGCTATTTAACCTCTTTCCTGTGATTTCTTAGGGCTTTCCTGAACAAGGATTATAAGCATTGGTTTAAAGAAGCTTAGACAGTGATAAGAAACGAACACCAAATTTACAATGACCCACATATAATAAAAATGTATTTTTTATGTTGATTACTATCCAAGACACATTTTTCTTGTAGGTAGGTGGCCCAGGCCCATAAAAGACTTCTATGTTTACTGGAATTTCTGCTAACATTTTCTAGTGAATATGTAAGAGAATATGGTCAGGGCAGTCTATTTAAACAGCAACAGAATGCTTTAGTTGCCAAGCAAATAGAAAGAATTAAAATTTGCCCACAGTCCTGTAAAATTGTTATCCAGTAGGAGTGACACTATGAATTATTTTCAAGATTTTTTTTTTTTTGCGGTACCGGGGATTGAACCCAGGGGCGTTCTACCTCCGAGCTACACTCCCGGCCCTATTTTTTATCCTTTGTTTTGAAACCAGATCTCACGAAGTTGCGGAGGGTCTCACTAATTAGCTGAGGCTGGCGGCGAACCCAGGTCCTCCAGTCTCAGCCTCCCAAGTACTGGGATTACAAGCGTGCGCCACCACGCCCGGCCTCGGAGATGTTTTGAGACTTTGACTCTTCAAATATCCCACTGGTGACTGTAGTGTTTGCCAGTATTTCTGGAAAATGGAGAGGCTGATAATCATTGGTTGAAGGGAGATTGGTTCACATGCCCATTTTATGTGCTAGATTGCACACTCCCCTTGGACAATTATCATTTTATTTGTCTTTGATTCCAGTTCCTCAGACAGTGAGGGCATAATAGAATTAGGTGACTCCACCCTAAAGGAATTTTGTATTCCTTTTGAAGAATGTAAATGGATGCCAAGTGGCAGATCATCACACTGAGAAAGCAAGAACTAATATGAAAAACTCAGTCCTGAAGTCTTGATTTCTGTGCTTGATTTATTTTTTCAATATAAACCACAGAAGCAGTCTGCATTTCTCTTAGTTGAGTTGAATCTGGTCAGAACATAGGAGACTTTGCTTCCTGATGAATATTTAGCTCACAATAGGAAATTGTTCCAGTCTCTGGATGGGGTGTAAGAAGAGGAACATGAAAAACAAAGAAAACAAATAAATCTACTTGGTAAATCATCTTTTTGTAAGATGCAGAAAAAGTGCTTTAAACTGCACTATATAGGAGACTGCTGAAAAAATAGAAAAAATAGATTACTGTATGCACTACACAAATTCAATTTGCACATAAATTAGAAACTTGAGCAACAATTGAACAGTAGTAAGAGAAGCTACTATATCAGCAGGTTTACAATCTAGTCAGTTTGGTGTCTTGACTGAGTTATAAATAATGAAACCTCAATCTGTTCTTCAAATATATTCTATGAACAGTTTAGAATTTTTAGAGCATGCATCATAGGTTTGGAAATAAAGTCTAACTAAAGGAAAATGAACTAGCATAAATGTATTCTGACTCCATAAAATTTTTTTCTGTATGCTGATTAAAATGGGTCACGATCACATCTAGAATATATTTGCTAATTTTTGGTTTCAATCTAAAGGTTTGCAATGAACTACATACACCATTTGGAGAAAAGCTTTTTTATGACTTTTATAAGACATGATCATTATCGTCTTAGTCTTTGTTTACATGTCAGATGTACAGACAGATGAGTCTTATATTTTTCAAAAATAGATTCCACTTTCCTCTTTGCTGTTATTTCTAAAAGAATCTCTGTATAAGTGAGATTTTTAAATCCCTACAATTTATGAATGAGATAAAAATTTTTATTTTAATTTTTAATTTATTAACACACACACACACCCCTGAACTTAAAAAAAAACATTTAAAATTCTTCTGGGGGGTTATATGGCGATCAGACCAGAACAGGCCAGAATGGCTTACTATGGCTCTAAAGGGGTAGTAAAGAGTATGAGTCACATTTTATTTCTCAGTGGAGTATCTTTTATTGAGAAAAGTGTGACTTCTTATGCGGAAAAAAATGCTAGAAAAAACTGCAGTACTTTATGCCAGATGAGGTATAGAGAATACTCATATGGTAGATTTTGCTAGCTATTCATCAAGAAAGAATCTGTCTCCATGTCTTCCTGAACATACAGCTAGACCACATTTCCCAGATGTCTTGCAGTTAGGTATGAACATGTGACTTTATTCTAACCAATGGGGTGTGATGGCATCTTCTTCCCTAGAGATATCTCTCCCCATAAAACCTCCCATGTGGTCTCCTCTCTGTTCTTTCCCCTTCTGCCTATGAATGATAATTAGACTCCAAGAGAATGGGGAGGCACATGATGGAAAGATTATTGTTCAGTGAATCACCACGTGGAAGACAACTCTGTTGACAAAGAAAATGTGTGCCTTGGATGATTAGTGAGTGAAAAATAATTTTTTGTGTGTGGTATTGGGGATTTAACCCAGGGGCATTCTACCTTCAAGCTACACCCCCAACACTTTGTATGTTTGTTTGAAAACAGGGTCTTGCTAGGTTGCTGAGAGTCTCTCCATGTTGCTGAGGCTATCCTTCTGTCTCAGCCTCCCAAGTACTGGGATTACAGGCATGCGGCACCATTCCTGATGAAAAATATTTTTTTTTGTCATATGAATCTCTCTCAGTATGAGAGAGACAGAGAAAGATATATATCTATATATATAGATATATAGATATATAGATATATCTATGCCTGTCCTACTGTCCTACATATCTACTTATAATAAATTTTGTACATCTTAATTTCTTGGGATAGAGAGAGTAGAAATAGATAGGTAAAAAAAATTGTAGGTAGGTCCATACCAAGAACTCTCATATAAGGCAGACTCTTTGGGTTTCACTGGGATTCCCTTAAACCTTAACAAAGGTAAAGTTTAACTTTGGCTGGTGAGATGATCATGTTTGGGGACTAGGAGATTTGGGTGTGCTCTGGAACACAAGTGTGACTTAGTAGGGATGGTATCTAGATTTCTCAGTTTCTACTCTCCTATTTTATTTCCTAGGAGTTCCAGATTTTGAAAACTTTGGCTCTAATAATGGATAATGTAATGTAGCAAGGGAAACAGTTTCTCTTTTGTGGGAACCTCTTGTACATCTTATTTGTATGCAATGTTTTTGTTTTCCTGCATTTTTTGTTGCTGTCACTGATATGCTAATGATATGCTATTGCTATCTGCAATGCATTCAGCCACACACCACTGATTTCATTTTTGTGCAGAGAAGCAAAAATCTGAGACTTTAGCAATGATTACAATCTTCTGCTCAGTGAAGAAAGGCTTGGAGGCACAGATTTAGATACATACACACACACACACACACACACACACACAAAGACGGTGTTAATCTTATTAACCTTGAGTTTTCCATCTCTTTTGATTCTTCATGTTGCAGAGAGAGAATTCTGTAAGGTGATAGTCAAATTTTAATTTTTTTGTTGTTTTACTACTCCCCAGTATTCCTTCAGGAAGTTAAAGGGGAAAATTAGTGATAATGGAAACATATCAGAAACTGAAATTGCAAAGCAATTTTTAAAAATTAGTGTAATTAACCAAAATGGAAATTATTCTGTGTTTTTCTTAATATTTGTTAAAGAATTAAAAATGCATGACCATATGATGGGAATATATGTGTGCACATTTATGTGTGTATATGTGTGTGTGCATATATGTGTATATATATATATATATATATATATATATATATATTAAACAATCCTCTAAGAAAATTCCATATATTGGAAGAACAAGATATTGCAGGTCTCCATGTGTTTTAGTATTTATTCCTAAAAGTAAAGGGAAATGCTGTTATATCAATTTAAGAAACATTTAATGTAAGCAAATAACATGCCCGAAAGGCACTGTACTACCTGCTGTACAAATAGGTATGAATTAGACATATTCCATGACTTTGACATCCAGAGACAGTTACTTTGACAAGGCAGAAGTGAATGTTAACCGGCAATGTACTCTACCTCACTGGGGAGAAGGCCTCTCTTTCTTGAAATTGTGCTTACACATCTGCTAAACTAAACATAAAATGTCCTTCTATTGAGAAGGTGCATAAATCATGGTTTCAGAACTAGAGACTTGGTTTCAAATTCCTGGTTTCAACATCTATATCTTTCTTTGTTAAGCAAGCTCTATTTTATCATGTTAGTTAACCTCACTCTGCCCCAGGTTCCTCATCAGAAAATGTGTACCACAAGAAAACTTGTTACATAGGTATAAATGACTGAGCAGGAGCTGGATGTGTGATAAGTTATTAAAAATAGTAGTGCTTGAAGGAAGAAGGACTATGCCATGCAAATAATTTTGGAGCATTTTGCAAATTACTTAAAAAATTAACTTTTTTGTATCGATTGTACATACTGCATTTTCAACATATGTAATTTCATTTATTACTCATAGACTTTTTGAGGTTGAAAGCTCACCTTTTTAGAGAAGGAAGCTGATCTTTAGAGGGGTTGAGAGAGATTTTTTTCCAGGGTCATCAAACAAGTGATAGCAGGGATTGATTGGGATTTTGGTCCCAATGTGTGAGATTTCACCACACTTCACAGCCTTCTTAAAAAGATAAATTGTTAAGTAACAACAAAAGTTATCAGGAGTGAAAACACACACACAAATTGGTCTCTAAAATAAATAAATAAATAAATAATTACTAAGGAATTATCCAAGTCCAACTCAAAGTGATCTCATCTTTAAAATTAAATTCTTTAAATGTCAGTTTCCACTTCAAGAACCATTGTTGGGTAGGTTCCCAGGCAAACAGAGCTGAAGAGCTCCAGTGGCTTGGAAAGTAAGCACACTTCCCAACCTGTACCATTGTGTGGGATGGTCCTGAATGGATCCTCCCTCCAATCTTTGGCATGACATGAAGGTTGATGTTGCTAGCATGAGCCATTATTCAGGGATTATTGCACTTAAGTGTCTGCCTGAACAGTGACTGGAAAATAAGAATCCAACTACCTACAGTGCCTATGTATGTGGCTGCATGAGTCTTAGAGTACAAGGCAGAATAGCAGTGGATTGGGGACCATGACTGGTTGTGAACTTGCCTGGGAAGAAACCTGTTCATTTGGAGCATGGATAGGCAATGTTACCTATATGATCAGAAAATCTTATTTCCCTTCTTAGTCTTCTCTTGTCCCTGTACTAAAATATTCCCTTTCTAATTATTAATTCTCCTACCATTTTATTTTGAACCGATAAGAATCCACTTACTCCCTCTATTAAAGAAAATCATTCTGTATTTAATAGAGAGGGTGAATTATTGCTAAAGAAGTGGTTTTCTGGTTGAGAAAGGGAGCTAACACTCAAATAATTAAGACACGGTTGTAATTGAATGGAGCATGTTTTAGTCCCTCACTGCTAGATATTGTAGTATTATTTAAAGCCCTCCTGAATATTTAATAGGAAAACAAGTTTACTGCTTACTCCCTAAATTCATTGAAATTCAGAAAAACATAGACAAGAGTATGTAACAATTGTCTAAAAGGGATTATTAGGTCTTTTCTAAAAGATGTTTTGGAATCCTTAAACTATGAAAGTAGCTCTTATATTTCACAAGGCAGCTTCTCACTCGTTATTTACCTCAAATTAGAGATTTCTTAAAATTCTTTGTAAAATTGGACAGGTGCAGGTTGAGACAAGTGGCATTTAGCAATTTGACTGTGGAGCACATTTTCCAAGACTAAAACTTATGGCAAATGTGTATACATGATGCTTTGGAGCAGTGCTGTCCAACTGAGCTTTCTGCATTGAAGGAAATATTCTTTACCCACACAGCCCAGTATGGTTTCCACTAGCCACATATGGAGCACTTGAAATATAGCTAGTGTGACTTTAATTAAATTTAAATTTGAACTTAAATATGGAGCTAGTGGCCAATGCATTGGATAGTGCCGCATTACAGTGATTGCTGATGTTAGTTTGTCATTGCTTTTTAGTGATTTAAAGAGATGATAAGATTGAGGTAATAGGGCTTTAAACTCTAGGAGATTATGGCAGCAGCCATTTTTCCTCGCAGCTAAGCAGCACTTTGTGGATTTCCTTTTAGACTGAGACTTCTTAATAATTCCAAAGTAGAAAAAGAAAGTGTTCTTGTTTAAATATGGCTATTTAAGAAAATTGTTGCTACCATTTCCTAGCTGATTTAAATACTTTAACCTATCATTCATTTCTTTTCAGGGATAAATTTGTTTTCAGATTTCTATCCAATGGTGAGGAGTCATGCCTCACAAGTCTGACAGGTTTCACATGAGAGCATGTTGACATGTTTATTGGCTACCGATGGGTATAATAAAATGGGCAAAATGAACAAAGGATAAGGTAGTTCATGCAGCATGTAGTCCCATTATTTTGCAATATAAAAAACCCTCATCTTATTGCAGATCAAAAAGCATTTCACAAATTCCCCAAACAAACATAAATAAAAGAAGAAACATAAAACTACATAACTCCATGGAATAATGTTCAGCAGCAGTGGGAAATGTAACGGTTCAGCATTAAGTCATTAGGTGGAACAGACTCAGTGCATGAGGAAGCCCATAGTGATAAGAAACCAATTATCTGCCTACATTTATAATTCTTTCTTATCCAACATGGAGAGACCTGTCTGTACAAGAAGCAGCAATCCACACGTGTCCTGGATGTCACGGAGACACCAAAGGCGGGGTGTGAATATGTGCCAATCCCAGTCATCTGAGCAAAGCCCTGCCTCAGAGGGAGTTTGGACCTGAATCATTGTGGACAGAATGAGATGAATAGAGGGTGAAATATCAAGGGAAATGAGTGAAGCAGTCCACACATAAGTGTGACTCTATTGCCAGTGAAGAATTAAACAATAACAACACACATTGGTGCACAAGCACACACACACATTGTAAGAAATATGAATGAAGCTGGCATGGTGACTCATGCCTATAATTCAAATACTTGGGAGGCTGAGACAGGTGGATCATAGGTTTGAGGCCAGCCTCAGCAACTTAGCAAGACTCTCAGCAATCTAGCAAGGCCCTGTTTCAAAATGAAAAATAAGACTTGGTGTGGTGGCACACACTTGTAATACCAGTACATGGGAGGCTGAGACTGGAGGATCCGGGTTCGCAGCCAGCCTCAGCTACTTAGTGAGACCCTCTGCAACTTAGTGAGACCCTGTTTCAAAGTAAAGAATAAAAAAATAAGGCTAGGGGTGTAGCTCAGAGGTAGAATGACCTTGGGTTCAATCCCCAGGACTGTAAAACAAACAAACTGAAAAATGAAAATAAAATAAAATGGAGTGGGGATATAGCTCGGAAGTGGAATGCCCTTGGGTTCAGTCTCCAGTAAGACACACATACACACACACACACACACATGAATATACATACATATATATTTATGTATGAAATATATACATATATATGTATATATATATATATATATATATATATATATATATATATGTATATATGAAGTAAAAACTAGGCTGTGTTCACAAAGAATTTTATAAATTTCTCTTAAGTGATAATTGAATCTAATGTTATAATCAAAGGAATAGAGGGGACAACTGTCTTTCCTATTTTGAACAGAAGATTATTAATTTCCCTTAATAAGTTTTTTCTGAATTCCCTTTTCAAGATACTTGAGAATAAATCATAAATAAGTGGAATTAGTGAGAACAGACTATTTGAGATACAAACTGGAAAGAAATACCTAATAGTTTAGTTTATAAGCTGTTTTCATTTAAAATCTCTGAATTAAAAACTCTTATTTCTTTCATTGACAGTATGGTGTGCTCACATAAAAACATACACACATCTAAACCAGAGGATACAGATGTGGGAAGTAGCATTTTAATAGGGGGGGAAACCTTAGTGGAGTGAGGAAGGGGATTTAACTGAGGGAGGCAGAGAGGGGAGGAAGACTTGAGGAGGGAAATACTTCAATGGACATGATGCACATACACAAATTTATCAATGCTGGGAACCACTTTGATTTTTATTTTCCTGTAATTTTTATTTGATAGTTTTTCTTGACAAAAACTCTTTTTAGTGATTCCTACTTTCTAATTTATTGAGCTTTTATCATAAAGAAGAGTGAAGAAAATTGACCAGAAGAAATTACTTTATGAAATAACCTTATTTATATATAAGCTATAGGAACTAAGACTAGAAGCTCTCTTCTGAATTATTGTAATGTTTGTTGTGGTTAAAAATATATATAACAAAATTTATAATATTAATGATTTTTTTTGTGGTACCGGGGATTGAACCCAGGGGCGTTCTACCTCCGTGCTACATCCCCGACCCTATTTTTTATACTTTATTTTGAAACCGGGTCTCACGAAGTTGCGGAGGGCCTCACTAAGTAGAGAGAGAGAGAGAGAGAGAGAGAGCGAGCGAGTGAGAGCTGAGGCTGGCCGTGAACCCGGATCCTCCGGTCTCCGCCTCCCAAAGTACTGGGATTACAAGCGTGCACCACCACGCCCGGCCATATTAATGATTTTTTAAGCGTATAGTTTAGTAGTGTTAAATAGATTCATATTGTTGAGCAACAGATCTCTAGAACTTTTTCATCTTGCAAAAAACTTAGCCGGGCATGGTGGCATATGCCTGTAATCCCAGTATTTGGGAAACTGAGATAGGAGGATCACAGGTTCAAGACCAGTGCGCAGTAACTTGGAGAGACCTTGTCTCAAAATAAAAGATAAAATATGTCTTGGGGTGTAGCTCAGAGGTAGAACACCCCTGGGTTCAATCCCCAGTACCACAAAATCAAAGAAACAAACCTGAATCTCTATATTCATTAAACACTAATTCTTTCTCTTCTTTCTCCAGTTTTTGGCAACAACCTTTCTTTCTGTTTTTATGATTTTGACTATTTACCATACGTGGAATCATGCAGTATTTGTCATTTGGTGACTGGCTTATGTAACTTAGCATGCATTTCCTTTTTTTTGTTGTTGTAGTACTGGGAATTGAACCCAAGGGTGTTCTACCTCTGAGCTACACCCCCAGCTCCATTTTATTTTTAGTTTTGAAACAGGGTCTTGCTAAGCTGCTGAGATCCTAGCTAAATTGCTGAGACTGGCCTCAAACCTGTGATCCTCCTGTCTTAGCCTCCCAAGTACTGGGGTTACAGGTGTGTACCACCATGCCAGCTTAGGATTTTCTCCCTCTCTTCTTCCTCGTCATCGTCCTCCTCCTCATCCTCATCCTCATCCTCATCCTCATCCTCATCCTCATCCTCATTCTCCTTGTATTGGGGGTTGAACCCAGGGGCATTCTACCTCTGAGCTACAACACCAGACTTATTTATTTTATTTTGAAACAGGGTTTCACTGAATTGCTGAGAGTCTCATTAAATTGCTGAGGTTGGCTTCAAGTCTGCAATCCCCCTGTTTCAGTCTCCCAAGTAGTGGAATTACAGGTGTGAGCCACCAGGCCTGGCAGGATTTCCTTTTACTTAATGCTACATGACATCCTTTTGTGTGTATGTGTGTGTGTTTGTATAATATATATGTATGTGTGTATGCATGAATGTCTACATTACACTTTATCCATTCATTTGTTGATGGACACTTGGTTTGCTTTTTGGATGTTGGAATAATGTTACAATTAACATTCATTTAATTCTATATATACCTTTATTGAGTTTCTACCACATGCTATCAAAAAAGATAGACTAAGTAGTCGCTTCCAATGCATCTTGTTCAGTGGTGAAGTTAGAGACAGAAAACAAACCAGCAAACAATTTTTTTTGGTACTGGGGATTGAACCCAAGGGCATTCTATCCTTGAGCTACACCCCCAGACCTTCTTATTTATTTATTTATTTATTGTTGCATAGAGCTCTCTTTATTTATTTTTTTTTATTTTTTACTTTTTTTGCGGTACTGGGGATTGAACCCGGGGGCGTTCTACCTCCGCGCTACGCCCCCGGCCCTATTTTTTATACTTTATTTTGAAACCGGGTCTCACAAAGCTGCGGAGGGCCTCACTAAGGAGAGAGAGAGAAGAGAGAGAGAGAGAGAGAGAGAGAGAGAGAGAGAGAGAGAAGAGCTGAGGCTGGCTGCGAACCCGGATCCTCCGGTCTCCGCCTCCCAAAGTACTGGGATTACAAGCGTGCGCCACCACGCCCGGCTTCTCTTTATTTTTTTTAATGTGCTTTTTTTTATTTTATTGGTGCATTGGAATCTTACATCGCAATGAATATCTATTTGATGTTAATATACATACACACAGATCTTAGTGTCCCCCCTGCCTCCCCCCACCCGTATGAAGTACCGAGAATGATGTTGGTATATTTTCACATGTACATATTGTTTATGATAGTAATTCCACTGATTCGCTTCTTTCTTGCCCTTCCCCTTCCCTTGTACCATTTCCCTTGCCCCGCTGAGGGTTCTCCATTATCAACCGGAGTCCCTTGTGTGTCCCAACTACTCCCTAGGTTGCACATACTAATGAAAACATATGTCCCTTCTTTTTTTGTGATTGACTGATCTTGCTTAACATAATGTTCTCCAGATCCTTCCACTTTCTTGCAAATGCTGTTATTTTGTTCTTCTTCATTACTGAGTAGAATTCCATTGTGTGTATTTCCCACAATTTTGTAATCCATTCATCTGTTGATGGACACCTAGGTTGGTTCCATGATTTGGCCACTGTGAATTGTGCTGCTATGAACATGGGTATGCATATATTACTGTAGTTTTCTGGTTTCAATCACTTTGGTATGATACCCAGTAGTGGTATAGCCGGATCATATGGTGGATCCATTCCCAGTTTTCTGAGGAATCTCCACACTGATCTCCATAGTGGTTGAACTAGTTTGCAATCCCA
>PVJS01012304.1:0-44122 GCA_004027185.1 Glis glis | reverse complement strand
ATATATATATATATATATATATATATATATATATATATATTTCTTTCTTAGGTCATGATTTTGATGTCAAGTTTAAAAACTTGGGGGTTTTGCCCTATTCTTTCCAGAAGTTTTATAATTTTACACTTACACATGCTATCCAGGTGTATCCTTTTTAAAAGGGAAGTGAACTGGGTGCTGAGCAAAACCTGTTGCGTCTTATCAGTTGTATTATCAATGTGAGCCCGAGACCACCGCGCTCGTAGAGCATATTGTCACTTGTATCTTCCCCTGCTCCTCCTACCTTGCTCTGTAGCACAGAGGACTGAAGTGGAAATGGACAGCCCCCAGGACCATTTTAGAGACTACTAAGTTCTTTTGGAGACTACTAAGTTCAGAAACAATTTGCCATTTCCAAACCAAATGATTCTTTGATTCTTTTCATTGCATTTGTAGGGCACCGAAGCCAAAGTTGAGTCGAAGTGGATAGCACACCAGGATTCCCTTCTGAATGCAATACCATTCCATACCATACCATACCATACCATACCATACCATACCATACCATACCATACCATACGTCACTATTACCTGCACTCATCCTGGCCCTCTACTGGAAAGCAGAGGCTCAGCGGAGAACTCTCCCCCTCTAATGTGCAGCCATATCTGTAACCATCAAGCCTTTTAAGCCTGGTTTAATTGAAAACTTTTCCATGCAGCTGGGGTCTTCTGTAGGTGAGAGCCAAGGAAATGGACCACAAGCCTTCTCTCTCTTTGCTCTGCTCATGTGGTTCTGATCAATGAAGGTCAAAGCTGAGTGGAGCGGAAAGCAGGAGAGGTACGGAGAAGGACAGTCTTACTTCTACTTTCCTAGAAGTGTTGTGCTTTCTGCTCCTGGCAGAGTTTGAAGTTTTCTTTTTTTATTTTGAGGAGCCATTCTGTTGATTCTTTGGAGAGTCTCATTTCTGGGGACCTTTATATCTAGTTCCTTCAACCCAGAAGAATGCTTTTCTTTTGAATTAATGTATGCCAGGGACTAGAGTTAATTTTTTGTTGGCCAGTATACCTTATCCAGAGAAGTCATTCTTTTTTTTTTTTCTTGTTGTACTGAAGATTGAAACCAGGGGCAATCTACCTCGGAGCTACACCCTGAGCCCTGTTTTATTTTTTATTTTGAAGTAGGGTCTCATTAAGTTTTTGAGGGTCTTGCTAAGTTGCGGAGGCTGGTCTTGAACTTGCAACCCTCCTGTCTCAGCCTCCCAAGTATTGGGATCATAGGTGTGTGCCACCGCAAACCTTTCAATTTTCACAATTAAATTCATCTTCTTGGGACAAATGAAGCATTTTCTGGTATAATCAATAGTTTTTGTCAGATACAGATTGGTAAGAAATTCTCTCCCTTCAGTGGAAGTGAAGAAAGAGAAGGAGGAGACACTGTGAGAGGTGAGTATGAGGTGTGTCTGCTTTTTCAGATGGTGTTTGTAGCAGTTATCTACTGCTGCATAACACGCTGCCCCAAGCTGAGGCAATTTGGGCTGAGCTCAGTGGGTGTCCTTCTGGTCTGTTCCCCATTTGGCTTTTCTGGGCAAGGCTCACTAACATGTTCAGGGCTGGAAAGATTGGGGCAGCCGAGGTGCCAAGGCCTCTGCCAGCTGCTACTCCAGGTCAACCTAGACTTGTCCTCACAGTGGCAAGAGGGTTCCCTGCAGCAACGGGTACAGTAGCAACCTCATGACACCTGCCTTCAGCACATGCAACCTCACTTCTGCTGCAAAGCAGGTCACGAGGAATCCTAGATTTGAGAGGTGGGGAAATGAGAAGAGGAACGAATAATCTGTGGCTACTCTTAGTAGTCTATCTACTACAATGCTTTAAGACCTAAATGCCTCTTTACTGACTCCCCCAAGAGAACAAGCCAAGTAACAGGAAATAGGGGATCAGCAACAGCCAAGCTGGTCTACAAGAAAGGCCATTAACATCACCAATTTGACTACCTACAAGCTGTGAGTAAGAACATCCAGAGAATCAACTCCTACTTTGTGCCAGGGGAGTGAGACTAGAAAGATGGACCATTGATGCTACTTATATCTTTTGGGTTTTGCCCATGATATCAAATAAATAGGACTTTTTTGTTTCATTTTAAACGTATCACATTCTAGAACTATTTAATTGGGGCTCAGGAAAACTGAAATACAGTTTTTGTAAACAGCCCGAGCTGTAAGTAAAACTATTTTCCAGTCGTAGACACTGTGACGTTCAAGTTCAGCTCCAGATATGGTGTGCAGGTGCTGTATAATACTCCACATTTATCTCCCACTCAGTGTGGCCAGGGAGGTGTATGTGGCAGGATTACCATTTCCCACTCATGTCCTTTAAATTTTTTATTGCACTTAAGATTTTAAGAAGCTATTTGGGTTTTCCTGACCTTGTATTCATAGCAAGTGACTCTTTGAAAAGATAAAGTTCTAAATGTACTGAAATGGACTTAATCTAATTTTCGTGTGTACAAGTAAAGGTTCAATGCGAAACAATAAATATGATAAACGTTCCAGAGCAAAATCTAAATTAGCTTAACTATTTAGGACTGTTTATTTTGAAATGTTTTCAGGATTTCGCTACATCAACATAGCAGCTGAAAATGGTACATTTTTTTTACCCATTTCCATCCACCCACTCAGATGGAAGTGCAAGTATATTTTTATAACTTAAAAAATTAGCTCTTTTTCCCAGGCAAATGCACGGGTGGAATTTCCAAGGCATTTTCCAACATTACACCTGCATCCTGGAGACCCCAAAAGAGCTTCTTTGTATTTCAGGAAGGAGGAAAACGTCAACCACTAACTACCTCTTGGCTTTTGCACAATGACGCTATTTAGTGTGATATGTATTTAAATTATAGATTCAAACCAGCATTTAGGCATGGGGCCAATGGATAATCGCTGACATTATTGCTGAAATGATGGTGATGGAGACATGACCCATTCGATTTAGATTTTGGTACTTTGCTGACCATTATCTATGCTGGCATCTCTGGGTGGATGACAAGACTGTGCAAATTGTTTTAAAAGTGTATATGTATATACAGCAAGGACACACTTTCCTGCTTTGGCCGTAACATAGCACCATTTCATAGTGATCGCAGAAGGAGATCTGTTCGAATACCCACAATCTTACCGGCTAAATTGAGAACGTATTTGAACATCACCGCCTCTTGTTGACCACAGTGTCTGGGGCTTCTCTCCAGCTTCCTCAGTCTCCTCCTGTCCTGCCTTAAGCCCACTCCACTGGCGAGGGGGACGGTGGCTCCCGCTGGGCAGGTGCACTGTTGGTTTTCAGTGGCTGTGTTCTAGGATCCATCTATCTCAGCACACGTCACAGCTGCCTGGTTCATCCTTCATATGGCTTCCAGCTCAGCACAAGCTCCTGGCTTTTCTTCTCCCTTTACTGGCTCCTCCTCATCTCCCTTCTTCATATCCTGGGACCTCCTTATGCTTTTCAACCTGCTTAGCACCCCCTGATAATCAATCCCATGAATTTTTATGGCTTCGAATTCCAAATTTAAGTCTCCAGTCCTGCTCACCCCTCTGAACGACAGACTGGTGAATCCAGCTGCCTACTTGTCCCCTCCACGTGGGTGTCTAGTGGACATCTCTAATGTCCCGTATCCCAGAGGAA
Organism: Glis glis; assembly: GCA_004027185.1. NCBI lineage: Eukaryota > Metazoa > Chordata > Mammalia > Rodentia > Gliridae > Glis > Glis glis. The sequence goes on along the minus strand of PVJS01012304.1, from coordinate 40,468 downwards.
ACTGAGGCTCTCCACCCCTCCCCAAGCTCTGCTGCAGCCCAACTCTGTCTCAGACCATTAGCAGCAACTCTGCCTTTCCCGTGCACAGACCAAAACCCAGAGTCCTCCTTGACCATCCTGTCTCAAACGACAAATCCAACCCATCGGGAAGTCCTGTCGAGTCGACCTTAAAAAAGATCTACAATCCTCTATTTTCTCACGACACCCACCGCTCATTGACCTGGTTCAAGCTACTGTCTTATCTCATCTGGATTGTCCCATAACCTCCCAAGTGACATCCCTGCTTGCGTTCCTGCTGTCTTAAAATGTCAGGGGGCGGGGAGGGTCACATCATTCCACAGCTCAGAACCTTCCAGTGGCTCCCACGTTGCTCAGAGTAACAGGAGAGTGTTTACCATGATGAACCAAGGCCCTACAGGACTGGTCCACCCGCCTTCCCCACCTCATTTCCTACTAGACCCTCCTCGCTCTGTCTGCTCCAAACATGCTCAGTTGCTTTTGTGCAATTTCTGAAATATACCAGACATGCCCCTACCCAGGGCTCTTGTGCTCCCCCTCCCCCTGCCCCTTCCCCCAGCCCTCTTGCTCTGGTTATTCACATCTGGTCACAGATATTAGTGTGGTCCCCTTATCCCCTCAGGAATATGTTCAAACATTCCCCTTTCCATGAGGCTTCCCAGACCACATGACGTAAGTGACATCCCTAGCCCTTTTTATCCTTCGCCGCTTCATTTTTCTCCCAAACATTATTCCTTCTTGTTATATATTTATTGACCTCATTTATCGTCTCACCTTCAGCCAGGATGTAGGGCGTGAGACATGGGAGTGTATAAGATATTTTTCCCATAGCTGTATCTCCAGTGCCTAGAACATTCCATAGGCACTCAAAATATAAACGGATGGATCCGTGAATGAACGCATACATTTCCTCTGCCTGAACTGATGGCTCTTCCCCATCCTAATGAGAGCTCCGTATGTAACAGTGCTCTTGAAAACCTTCCCCATGTTAAAGAAATTAAGTCAAAATCTCTAAAGTGATTATTGCTGTAAATATAGCCTCCGTATTATGCTGCAGCTTGAGCTGTAAAGCAAACATTATTTTCATCAGAAAGAAAGCTACGTATTTGCATGAAACCCTTGCTCACCTAGGTGTTGAAGGGTAATGAAGGGGGCGCAGGCAACTCGACTGGAGAACAGGGAAGGCAAGATAGATCTTATTTTTGAGTTCGTGGTTTGATTACATCAATTCGTCATCCTTCTCCTTTTATTACTCACCGAATGAATAATGAGCTGAAACGGTGTGTGTGTATTTTTTTTACACTTCCTTGCATTTAGGAAATTTTGAAATTTTGTAAGAAGTGTGTCTTAATTTTTGCAATCTCTCCAAAAATAAAGAATTCTTCATTTTAATGTAGCTCGAGTTCAGAACGGAACATCCATGATGCCATTCGTGTCGACAGGCAACGTGGAAAGGAATTTTGTTTGTTTGACTTGGGTTTCTCCTCTTCTGCTTTTGCCCATACTTTGAAGTTTCAAGGAATTCCCAACACTTTTCTTAGTCTACAAAACATAAAGAAGACACATTATTACTCTTTCCTAAGAATCTTGTCATGTTTTATAAATGAATGCCAGTAAAGGTAGAGTTACTTGAAAAGCTGAGGAAGTACTTCACAATTTAAGCTCAAAGTGCTATTATATATTCAGCAGGAGAATGGAGAGGTGGCTGTTGGAGTTTGAATCCAGTGATTAAAGACTTCGGGGCACCTGCACCGTGGACGGTTCTCTGAATGGAGGTCACATCCGCCACTCTAAAGCCGGGCATGGTGGCACACGCTTGTAATCCCAGTACCTGGGAGGCTGAGACAGGAGGATCACAGGTTCGCGGCCAGCCTCAGCTACTTAGTGAGGCCCTCCACGATGTAGTAAGACCCTGTTTTAAATAAAGAATAAAAAATAGGGCTGGGGGTGTAGCTTGGAAATAGAATGCTCCTGGGTTCATTTCCCAGTACCACAAAAAATTAAATAAGTAAATAAAATAAATTTGTAGACTAGGAAAATTTATTATAAATGCAAGACATTATGTTGCTGTTAAATTATATTAGTTACTTTTACTTTAGTAATGCTCCTTTATAGTCTTAACGGCCTTCAAAATTTACAAAGCACTTTCCAATATTAATCTGTTTCATGGTGGAGAGAACAGTGTTATGATGAATCTGTTGGTCTAAATCTTGGAAAAGCATTTTTCACTGTGAAATGATTTATACACTGGAATGTTCTATCCCTGGTCTTTCTAGCAAAGGGTTGTCATGGGTGTGCCCTCCCCAGCTGACTGGTCCTTTGTGATTATAAAAGGTATAACCGCAATGCCAGGCATTCTTGTGACACCCCTTATTTTCTTTGCTTCTAGAGTCCATATTTTTTTTTTCGGGGCAAAAGTAGGCCAGTGATACAACTTTTGTTTTCCTCTACTAGACACATCATTTCCCAGAATCATGTGGTCCAGTTCCATCCAATGAAGGGGTTTCTGGGAGAGCTATCCTTTCATGAGATTGGAATAAGAAGAGACCTACTTGGTACTGTTTTTTATGTTATATAAAACATGGATGTAATGTCTGGAGCCATAGCAGCTACCTTGCTACAGAAGGCCACTGGTGTTAGAGTGTGTCTTAGCCAGTTCAGGCTGAAGTAAGAAGGTACCAGAGATGGGATGGCTTAGGAAAAACAAGTTTATTTCTTACAGTTCTAGAAGCTCTAAGTCTAAGTCTGAGATCAGGGTGCCAGCATGGGTGGATTCTACTACAGACTGTCTTCTGGGTTTCAGGTTGCCAACCTCTGGTTGTATCCTCTCAGGGAAGAAAGACAGCAAGAGAACTCTCTGGAGTCTCTTTTTGAGCAGTGCTAATCCCATTCATGAAGATGTCACCTGCATGACCAATTTACCTCTTGAAGGCCCTGCCTCCTAACGCCATCACAGTGGGGGTGAGGCTATTGACATTAATTTGGGGAACACACAAACATTCAATCCATAAAAGAGTGAAAAGCCAATACCTTAAAGATGTTGGACTGGAGAAAATGAGGTGCTTGGGAATGTCATGCTGTGGCTGAGTTGTAGAACTAACTTTGAGATAGCCTAACATTTGAGTTTCCAATTAAGTAGACAATGTATGATTTCAATTAGTTGTTTTTTATTCCTGGCAATTGAAACTATCCTAACAAATTATAATAGGGAGTAAAGAACCTAGAACTCACCCATTTGATGCCAGAGAGGGAGAGGTCATGCTGGGACCCAAAGACTCAAAGATGTAGCTGGGCATGGTGGCACATGCTTGTCATCCTAGAACTTGGGAGGCTGAGACAGGTTTGAGGCCAGCTTCAGCAACTTAGCAAGACCCTCAGCAACTTAGTGAGACCCTACTTTGAAATAAAAAGAATAAAAAGGGCTGGGAGTGTAGGTTGGAGGTAGGATGCTATTGGATTCAATCCCTAGTAAAAAAAAAAAAAAAAGAGAGAGAGAGAGAGAGACTCAGAGAAGTGAGATAGGTGGTAGGTCCTAAAAGCAAGAATGAAACCCAGAAACATGATGGCAGGCTAGAGCCAAAGAAGAGTCCTTTGATGACACAGAGTTGACAGACTATGAAAACACAATATTCAGATTTCCATTGTTTCCTATTCTGTCCTGCAGGGCAGCACCCTCTTTACTGTTCCCATGCCTTTAGTAGAAACTATTACATAAGATAGCTTTGGATAGTAAAGGAGGAAGGGGTGTCACATCCCTGAGGGAGCCTCGGAGCCACTCTGTGTGAGACAACAGAGACAAAACCCTGAGAGGGAAATGGAAGTATGATAGGGGTCCTTTCTCCTCCCTCTGGAACCTTGGGCCTCAGGGGAGAGCGTGGGCCCCCATGGTATAGACGATGGGCCTTCCTGTGGCTTTGTGTTCCTATTAAAAGACAGGGTAACCCCAATAGGATAGAGGGTGCAACTTCATTCAGGTTACATATTGATTGCTGCTTCTTTCGAATTATAATTCTTTCCCAGGCAGACCCTTACCTGTATAACTAGCTCTATAAAATGCCCTGGACCATCTCCATGTAAACTGGTGTCCCTCCTATCTCAGCAGTTGTGTGACTTGGTTCTGAGCCATTCTTCACTATTGCAAAGAAATTTTATCATACTCACATTTGTAAGCAAATCTAGATGACATTTTGGCCAGGACAAAAGAAACATTGTTTTTAATTTTGACATAAAGAAGGGAGGTAATGGTGGTGACGGTGGTGGTGGTGGTGGTGGTGGTGGTGGTGGTGGTGGTTGTGGTGGTGGTTGTGGTGGTGATGACAGTGATAGAGATGTGATAGTGGTGATGATGGTGATAATGATGGTGGTAGTGGTGGTGGTGATGATGGTGATAGCATTGGTATAATAGTTATGGTGGTGGTGGTAGTGGTGCTGGTGATGGTGATGGTGGTGATGGTCATGGTGGTGGTGGTGGTGGTGGTGGAGATAGTGATGGTGATAGTGGTGATGGAGATCGTAGTTGTGGTGGTGATGTTGGTGGTAGTTGTGGTGGTGATATTGGTGGTAGTTGTGGTGGTGGTGGTGGTGGTGGTAGTAGTGATAGCAATGGTAGTGACTTGTGGTGGTAGTGGGGTATTTCTCATGGCCTTATATGTTCATGAAGGTGAACTGGCTTCATCCTAAAATTCCAGCTTAAATTAATGACTACACATCATAAAAGCCAAAACTCTGGATCTCAATATTTTATATATTTTATGAATGGATAAAAAATTAAATCACCAGTAAAGGAAACATCACGACCAAAGTAGTTTTAAATGGCTTTCTTTTAATTGAGTAAATTGGCCAAATTAACTGGAGGTTTCCAAATAATGAAGACATGTTTTATACTTGACATGAGTGGACTGTTTTATTTTATACCCCCATTCTTTTTCTATCTTGCTTCCTTTTACTTACTCACTTCTCTCTCCTCTTTCCCATTTACCAAGTAATCAGAAAGACCCTGATGTCGATACAGTTTGCCACGCATCTCATCTCCATGATCAGTATGTGTTCTCTCCTGATCAGGAGTCTCGTGGGCTTTTAGCTATAATGACCCCTTTCCAGTCAGTTTGCTCTCAAATGCTTCATTCTCCTGTGCGTAGGCCCTGATATGAATATTATTTGAGTTTATACAGGCTGAGAAGCAGCTATTATCTCAATATGACAGTAAAACAGTTGATTACTTCCTCAAGTACCACTTTAAATCAAGAATCCCCCTACTAAAATCTTTAAAAATTTCTTTTAAATTGTAGAACATGGAATTAACCAACTTCCATACACCATCGCGGCCTCTCCTGGGCCCGGATCTGAAATGGCATGGAATTGGAGAATGCAGATTCGATGCCAATCGAAGTGTCTGTGAGAAGCTGCAGGCCCTGCCTCTAACTTGGTTGCTACCAGGGTGACCTGGGATAGTTGTGTCTCTGTTCCTGCTTCTTACCTAGAGCTCAAAGTAGTAAAAATGCCTCCATCCCATAGAAGAGCGAAAAGCTCTGAAAGGAAGATGCTTATCGAAGTTCCAAGTCTGATTATCCGATGTAGATTATATTTCTCTGTGTTAAGCATATAAACTTAAAAACTAAGTCAAACTCTTTATAGTTGACCAAAGCGAAAATTCTCAGACTTTTTTGGATATTGCTGTGTCACACATTTTCTTTTGCTAGTGGCTTAATCATGCATGTTCTTTCTGTGTTTTTAGGTCTGACGAATTCTGTCATTGTAACTGTTGCGTTTAGAATCCAACTCCCACCAGAGCCGACCATACCAGCAGATGTCGTGTACAGGGCTTGAGCATATTGCTGTGGCAGGATTATATTTCATTTCAGACAGATTATAATCTGGTCAGCAGAAGAAAACACATTTGATTCCTACTGAAGTGATTTTTATTGGCTTAGTAGTAGTAATTCTGCCTCAGCCATTAATTTATAAAACCTTTCCAAGCACTTTATACATATTTACAGATCTAGATAAAGTATTACTGTTGGTGTGATAATATAGGCTCCCTTGGGTGTGTTTGGTGTTTCTTCTTTATGAGTGTTATGGTTTGAATGTTTGTGTCTTCCCCAATTTCATATGTTGGGATCCTAACTCCCAAGGTGGTGGTATTAGAAGGTGGGCCCTTTGGAAAGTGATTAAGTCATGGGGGAGAGTCCTCACAAATGGGATTACTGCCTGTATAGAGGCTCCAGAGAGCTTTCTTGCTCCTTCCCCATATGAGGACACAGAGAGAAGGTCCCAGCTGTGAACCAGGAGGTAGGTCTCACCAGACACCAAATCTCCCAGTGCCTCAATCCTGGACTTTCAGTGTCCAGAACTGTGAGAAATAAATCCCTGTGGTTTAAAACCACCTAGTTACCTAACAGACTAACAGCCCTAACAGCTAAGACGATGAGTACACATGCAAATATAATCTTTCCTTATGTAGTGTAGAATAGTCTCCGCTAACTAGAATATTTGGAAATAAATGAAATATTCATGACATGAAGCATACCGTCCTGAATTTTAAAATATTTTGGCATGTTTTAGTGAATTTTAACAAAGAAATGAATTCCTTGCCAAAACCCAAAATTTCCACGTTCACAAATTACACAGGAAAGGGAAGCCCCTCTTTTTATACCATCGCTCTCTAGAGCGCATGCTCCATGGGCTGTGACCAGCTGTGTTTGGTTCATCAGAATTGTGTCCGGCACTTTGAGTGAGTGAACCCAGACTCCACTTTCAAAGGACTAAGTTTTTCTCGATTCTGGAGCAAAACCCATATCCTATGACCACATCACCTATAGACCACAGATGTCATGGGAAGCAAAATTTTCCATGACTCCAAGAGGTTGAGATTGGAAAAGGAAAATAACTTTAAATGCAAAACATGAACAAACAAACAATTTTCCATTTACTTAGAGAAACCAGTGTTGGAGGAAGCCGGCTAAAGGACAGATTCTTCCAGTGCTGTTGGAGGATGGAGAATAGATCATGGAGCCCTTCCATTGGCCCTCTGCCTGGATGAAGTTTGGAATATGGAAACGCGGCCCTCTGATTACTTTAGAGTCCACTGAGATGCAAAGCTTATGTGAGGCAGAGAATAAATTAGTGATTTCAAATGTTCATAGCCAAGTAGTGAGAAGAGAAAAGGTGTCAAGGTTGCGTGAGAAGGAGAGTGGCTTGGGACCATAGCAGCGAGTTGGGCCCAAAGGGATAAGCCTGGCCAATAAAAACTTCCATGTCAGGGATGACAATGGCTTTTGAGGACAGCTATGTCTGTCAATGTATATACTTTTATACTTTTATTAGTGCATTGTAATTATACATCATAGTGAGGGTCAATGTCATACAAACAAACATGCACACAGGTCTTGGTGTGTTTCTTTCAGGTCCCACCCTGCTATTCACCCCTCTCCATATAGAATAATGAGATTGGAAGCGATACCTTCATACGTGGGCAGAGCATAATTTGAACTGTTTCTTTCATTAGTTCTTCCTTTTCTCCTCTTCATCTCCCTCGCCCATCTCCTACTATTCTACCAGTCACTTTCCTCAATTATCTAAAGTCCCTTTTGTGTCTTATTTTTCTCTCTGGCTTCCACAGATGAGAGAAAACTTCGACCCTTGTCTTTCTCCCATCCAAGTGCTAACCAGATGCGACCCTGCTTAGCTTCCAAGATCAGACGAGATCGGGCGCGTTCAGGGTGGTATGGCCGTAGACTCGACCCTTGTCTTTCTGAGACTGGCTGATCTCACTTGGCATACTATTCTCTAGTTCCATCCATTTTCCTGTGAATGACATAATTTCATTCTTCTTTATGGCTAAGTCAAATTCCATTGTGTATATATTACATAATTTTTGTTACCTGTTCATAGTTGACGGACACCTAGGTTGGTTCCATAATTTGGCTACTGTGAATTGTGCTGCTGTAAGCATGGATATATATGTATCACTATAGTCTTCTGACTTTAATTCTTTTGGAAAGATACCAAGGAGTGGTATAGCTGGATCATATGGTGGTTTCATTCCTAGTGCTTTAAGGAACCTCCATACTGATTTTGTGCCACCAATGTGTTCAATAGATTTTTAAATAAAGTACCTATTATGTATCAAGCCTGTTAGGCACCAGGAATGCAAGAGATAATTTTTTTTTTAAAAAAGCCCAAATCCATAACTTCCTGGGGCTTACTTTTTAGTGGGGAGTAGGATATTAACTAAATAAATGCACTGGGTTATAAATTATGATTAAGATCTAGAAATAAGTGAACGTGGGAATTTTCTCCAGATTGGGGAAAAGGGTAGAATGGGACAAGGGGAGCTTTTCCAGGGAAGTGACTCCTGAGCTCAGGGATGAAGGTTGAGTAGGAGTTGTATGTGCAAGACATGGAGGAAAGATGACTTCAGAGAGATGGGAACAGGAGAGAGCTGCACAGCTAGCACAGAGGGAACAAGGACAATGGCACCAAGAGAAGCTGTTGGGCCCATAGATCATACGGGACCTTTAAGTTCTGCTAAAGTACTTTTATTTTAGTCTGACTGAAATGAGAACTTCTCAGAGTTTTTTGATAAAGGAACAGTGTGGTCCATGTTGAGTTTCTGAAAGTTCACTCCGGCTGCTTTATGGAGATTGCAAGGGAACAAGAACGGGACTGGAAAGAGGGGAGTGTTGGTTAATTTGATGTTTCCTCTTAACTGGTGTAAGGAGTGCCCAGATAGCTGAGTGTGCACATGAGGGCATTTCCAGAAGAGATCGGCGTTTGATTCCATAGACTGAGTGATGAGACTCCATCATCACTACTGTGGGTCGGCATCATTCCTTCTGTTGAGGACCTGAATAGAATAAAAAGGCAGAAGAAGGATGAATTCACTTTTTTTTTCTTTCATTGGGCCATTCATCTTCTCCTGCCCTTGAACACTGCAGCTGCTGCTCCTTGGGTCTTTGGATTCAGACTGGAACTTTGCACCCCTGGCTGTCCTGGTTCTAAGGCCTTGGGCTTGAATTGGAACCAAATCACCAACTGAGTCACAGAACCAAGCTGTTCTCCAACTTGCTGATGGCAGATTGTGGGACTTCTCAGACTCCATAATTGCATAAACTAATCCCTCATATTCATTCTCTCTCTCTCTCTCTCTCTCTCTCTTTCTCTAATACATATCCACATGTATTTATATATCCTATTGGTTCTGTTTCTCTGGAGGACCTTGACTAATACAACCAGGCACAAGATGACCACAGAAGCCCGGGCAAGAATGATGACAGACTGATGTGTTTCAGTGGAGATGGAAAGAAAGCACAGGACTCTACATAGGTTCCTGCATGATCAACTAGCAGCCGATCAGAACAGCTGTCCTACACCTTCATAGCTTCTTGCAGTGTCTCCCCTACAGATCTGACCAAGGAGGTATGCAGCATACCAATCACTGACATGCTGATGAGAGGAGAGACAGTAGACACTAATCCAGTTATCCAGCGGTGAGTGAGCAATTGGTTTGCTTTCTCTCAGATGAGCCACTGCCCCTGGGGGTTCTGTCCTCGCACCCATTTCCATTGGGAACCGATGCAGAGACAGTGTCTTCCCGTTGGTGGGTAGATCCATTTCCACCTGGCGCTATTGGCAGAGGTACTGCTGGCCTACCTTACACTTTGCCCAACACCTTTTCAGGAGCGCCATCATCTTTTACTGGCACATTCCAGGCTAGCACAGCGACAGTTTCCCTGCAGCACCCAGCTTTGCCCCTGCCCTTCTCAATGTGTATCACACTTCCCTACTAGTTTTGACTCCAAGAAGTCCCCCCAAACCCCATGGTTAGAATATAGAATCCGAGGCAGGAGGAAGACAGAGTGAGACTGTGAAAACACCCTGCTAATAGTAGGAGAAATGTAAATGAAAAACACTTACAAAGAGATGCCTTTTATAGCATCTACATTATTATACTAACAGAAGTAAATTGTATTTTGATTGTGGCCGGTTGAAAACCACATCCTACATGTATGAGGTATATAATCAGCTTAATCAGTTGCTGATCCCAGGACAATTTCATCCCAGTGTATTGGGAGAGTGCAAATAACATAGAGTTTATTCCATTCTTCTTAGTAATTTAAATGTCACTTTGTTAAATGAACTTGAAGACAGATTTGCATTACTTGAATGCAGGGTTTCCAATAATAATGTAACACTTTTTTTTTCCTTCCCAGTACTAATGCAGGCAATGGTTTAATATAAAAAGAAAGTGGTTAAACTAAAAATATTTTCCTAAATGAGTGTCTTTTAGTGCCATGATTTCCTTTTTCTTTTCCTTTTTCTTTTTGCTTCTGGTATCAAATTTATTTCCCAAATCTTACTAAATATGCCAGTTATTAGTTCTTGTCTTTAAGCTCAAACCCACTTCAGTTTTGCGGCGCCAGGGCTGGGATCCTGTACACCACACTTGGTTTGCCTGCTGTTTCCCTGATAGACATTGTCGGTAGGGGGCGCAAGAGGGATACGGTGCTTTGGAGGCAAGAAGGGGGAAATAACTACTTCCGGTTTACTTCCTGTTTGCTTTCTGTTTCTGTGGATCCATTCCTTGCCCCAATTCTCTCAGGCAGCAGCAATTCATTGACGTGGTTGCATTTTAAAGTAGTTCGTAGTTTTTTTAACATGCACAGAAACAGCTTCCTCTCACCCTATCTGAGATACCAGCACCAGCCACTGGGCGCCCTTCCCGCATCCCAGCCCCGTGGGGTCTCTTCTGCAAGCTTCTAAGTTTAAATAACCCCAACCTCTAGTCCTAGAAGAAGCATCTGCTTCCTACTGTTGTTACCCTGCGGTAATATCTTAGTGTTCCCTTTTTGCCTTTTTAGCTCCTCAATATGTAGTCAACTGTTCTTTGTTGTAAAATCATCTCATTAAAATAGTTGGTGTGTTTTCAGTCCCCTGGATGGATACTGAGGGATACATAAAGTACCACAAAGCCACTGTGAGTGACTGACCTCTTATGGGGCTTTGAGATTTCAGACAATCTTGGGATGCTGAGACTGTATAGAACAGGCCCTCGTATCACCCGGCTGTGAGATGCAGTTTCAAGGATGTGCAGACCCCTTGCGGCCTAGCATGGTTGTGCTGCTGAGAGCCCCTCACCCTGGCCAATTCTGTGTCGTGTTTAACAAGCCACAAAAGTTCATGCAATAGAAGCATTATAGAAATGAGAGGAATCAAAGCCATAAACATAATGTTCACTAATTTTTCCAGCTGAACTCCACTGAGAATTCTTAACTAGAAGAATAGAGGGATTTCTTTTCCTAAAGGGAGCTGATAAAATAAAAAGAATGTTAAGCTCTGGGTTGGAGCGCCTGTGGCTCAAAGCCTTAGGTTATACCTCTTAGAAGCCATTAGTAGGCTTGTGGTCAGAGTGACCCCACAAAGGCAGGGAGCTGTCTTCAACTCTGGAGTCTTTTTATTCTTCATTTGCAAACCCTCTGACAACAAAACACTGAAGAGGAGTTCATTAAAAATCCATGTAAGACATAGCACAGTGCGGGGTCAGAGAACCATCATTTCTGTGCCTGGCTCCCATGCTTGCAGGCTGGGGGATCTTGGGTGAGTTATATTCCAGCTCCCTCATCTCAAAAAAAATCTGATAAATCTGCCCTGGAGGACTATTTTGAGAATTAAATCAGACAATGTTTGCCAAAAGGTGAGGGAAGATTTGGCATCCAGTAGATGTGTGTGACAATGTGGGCCACCTTTCCCTTTCCACCAGTGTCTGCTCCTAGAGTCCTAAGTCCCAGTTGGGCTGAACCAACCAGGTAAAACCAACCAGGGTGGTGTAAATACGAGGTCTGGGACTCTTGCTGCGAGACAGGATTCGCAATTCTCCTTTGCTTTTGTGTCTAGGTTAGCACTCCCACTGCCCTCCATCACCATATCCACACTGTCACACAACAAACAGAAGCAAGACACAGGGTGTGCAATTCATGTGACCGCAGTTCCATGTCCTACCTTGTTTCCCACAGTCACCCATTGCTTTGCTCCCTCTGGGACATTAGGGACATTACTTTAGAGAGTGGCAAAGATTTAAAATCACACTGATTTGCTTTCTTTATTGACATAGCACTGGCTATTCTATTTGTATGGATGGAAACTTTCTGCTTTGGGGCCACAGGGCTCTTGGTCCTGCAGCTCTTTTTGGGGTTTGGGAGGTCACCAAGCCTCCCCAGATACCCTCGATGTCACCCAAAAAGGAAATGGATCATTCCTTCCTGATGTAGTCAACTTAGTCCCAGAATAATTGTTTTGTAAAAACTCCAATCGAATCCCTCTTCTGCTTAACACCTCAGTGATCCCCCGTTATCTACAGGATAAGAGCGAAGCTACCATCTAGCCTTCAAAGATGTCCCTCTCCTTGGGCCTTGCCTCCTGGGAGTTGCGCCCTGTGTAGTCCCTTCTTCATTGACTCTGGGCTGGCAGCCTTTTAAGCCTGGGGCGTAAGAAGCTTGGTGGCTTCTGTCTTGTTATTTTGGCGACCTCTCTAGGGGAAGCCATGTAAGAAATCCAGTTACCCTGACATGCCATGCTGTGAGAGGGGTAAAGGTGGTATCACGTGGAAAGGCACTGAGACTCCAGAGAGGGGGTGCAGGCATCTGTCTGTCTCAGTCAAGTCTTCATATGACTCCAGTCCCAGTCACCTACTGCATGAGATACCACAGTGAGACCTGCAGAGGAACTCCTTGCTGGAGTCCAGTCAAAGCTAGAACAGTGCAGGGGTGGAGCCAGTAGAGATGGGTCAGGAGTCCTCTCTCTTCATGAAGTTCAGCCACACCATGTGTTCCAAGGCTCCCTTGGGCTTCCTCCAAACCATGGCAGTGGCTTCCAAGAGCAAGCGGCCCAAGAGTCAGGAAGTGGAAGCTGCCAGCTCCTTAAGGCCTGGCATATAAAGTACACAGCATCAATTCTGCCATATTCCATCAGCCAAGCAGCCACAGAGCCCAGGGCCAGGAGCAGGGGGACACAGACCTGTCTTGATGAGAGAAGCTTCAAACAATTCAGGGGCCGTGTTTACAAAGCATCACGATTTGATCTCTATCAGAAGATTTATATTTTTCTCGTGTACAAAACACATCCCCCCTGCCCTCCACTGCACACATTCCAACCACTGTGGGCATCATAGCGTTTTAATTAATTGTTTCCACATTTGCCATCCTTCTGAACGTCCCTCAAAACAGACAGAGTCACTGATTCATCCTTGGTTCCCTTCTGCTTGGTATGCTTATTATCCAAAATATAACATGTACTCAGTAAGGGGTGAGCTCCTGTAAATTACACTGGACATACATATAGTCCATGGATCGTGATTATGTTTATTGAGAAAAGAGAAATATCAACTAATGGTTAGATTAAATACCGTGTTTAATGCCATATTTCTCAAGCAGATACTTCCGTCTTCAATTCCATTAAGATCATCTTGAAAATGTCTAAAAAATTAAATTTGGAAGTCAAAGTGGGACCAGCAAAAGGCTGTTCCAAGTCTTTTTGGGGGAGCGAAATATAGTCACGTGTTACTTGGTGACATTTTGATCAACAATCAACTGTACTGCGTATGTGATGGCGGTCCCAGAAGACTAGAATGGATATGAAAGATTTCCATCACCTAGTGACATAGTCGCTGTCACAGCCTCGTAATGTGCAGCTCAATGCGTTACTCATGTGTTCGTGGTGCTGGCGATGCAGAGACATCTACTGTGTGGCCAGTTGTGTACAAGAACAGCACATACAATTAGGTACAATGCATAATACCTGATAATGGTCATAAATGACTATGTGACTGGTTTATATATTTACTATACTATAGTTTTTATCAGAATTGTAGAGTGTGCTCCTCCTACTTCTGGTCAAAATAAGTTGACCGCAAAGCAGGATGCCCCGTTACATTGGCCACAGCTTCAGACAGCTCATGTTCAACCTCATCTCTCAATTGCAGAATTGCTCTTATGCTTGATTTAACCTCATGTTTTGTTCATCTTAGTCCCTGGATCAACAGGCCATACCATCGAGGTATGTGTAAGCACACTCTGTGATTTTGCACAGTGACAAAATCACCTAACACCACATTTCTCAGAACGTAGGACTGTCATTAAGTGACCATGACCATAATTATGTTAATATTTACTGCCTTGTCTAACCTGCACACGTTTTGTCTTTATTTTTGCCTTCCTTTTCTACTGAGCTGGGTCAGGGTGGGAGAAGGAGCGGGTCAGAGCAGGAGCCTGACCTTACCCAGTAGGCAGGTCGCTCGCCCGGCTCCTACATCCTTCTTTATCTCTCATCCAAAGCAATTTGTCCTAACACATCAGAACCAAGGCAATAGGTCAGTGCTGGCCCTCAGCCACCAAGGGCCCTTGTCCATGGGAGAGAAGGGAGATGAGGGGTAGAAGAAGGGTGGAAACTTTGATTTAGATTAGAGAGTAATAATAAACCCCCATTATCATTGGATTTTTCTTAAATTGCAGCAAAATTGAATATCATGATGTCAGTCCCACATTTGAATCTGGAGAACCAGTTCCTGACTCAGTCATCCCCCTTGGGACTGGGTACAGGATTGAATCCCAGGGGCAGGATGCTCCTAGAAAGGGGTAAGAGCCAGTGATGAGGATCTAGGGTGAGCCAAGAGAGGGAAATCCATTTTCCATTCATACTCTCTCCAACAAGTGTTACATACAACCCATTCTGTGCCAGGCACTGAGCTGGGCCCCAGGAAAACGATCAAACACAAGCTAACCAGTGTTACCACCCTTGGGGCGCTTGTACTTCCGCGAGGGAGGCACACATATTTTAAATTAAAAATCCATGCAATACTTGTGATGTTACACAAAGAACATCAACAAAGGGATGTCATGGAAAGTAAGTGGAGTGGGCATCCAGTCACCCCTCAGTACCCACGGGCACTGCTTCCAGGACCCTCTGCAGATCCCACAGCTGCTCAAGTCCCTTATATAAAGTGGCATAGTATTTGCACAGAACCTATGCACATCCTCGCGGATACTTTGAATCATCTCTAGATTACTTATACTACCAAATACGATGTAAATGCTATGTAAATAGTTGTTATTTTGCATTGTTTAGGGAACAACGACAAGGGGGGAAAGGTCAGTACATATTTAGCATGGACACAATATTTTTTTTTCCGAATAGTTTCCACCTACAGTTGGTTGAATCCACGGATACAGAACTTGTGGAGAATGGAGGGCTGACTATATTTTGAGCAAGGAGGTCAAACCCTTCTCAAGAGGAAGCCTCATGGTTAAAACCTGAGGGGTGGGGAGGAGGTAGCCACAAAAAGCTCTGGCGGAGGAGATGCAGTGTGGGGTTGATGGGAGCCCTGTAGGTTCTGGCAACTGACAGGGGCGAGCAGGGCCTCATCCTGCAGCCCTTGCAGGCCAGGTTGTAGGGAGGTGGGAGGGTGCATTTTAAGTAGAGTGGGAAATTGTCGAGGGGTTTTAATCTGGAGAATAAAATGCTTATGTTTTAAAACCGCCAGCCTGGATGCCACGTGGAGCATAGACTAGAACTGGGAAGAATATTGTCAGACTATTTGGGCGGTCCAGACAAGACATGGGCGGGTGGGTGGGCTTAGACACCAGGAGGGCCAGTGGGAATAGAGGGAAATGAGTGGATTTGCAGCATATTTTGGCTGTATTATCAACAGGACCCACTGGTGGGTTGGGAAAGGAGCAAAAGAAGAATCAGAGTTCTTCAGAACCGTGTGGTCCTTTATGGAGGGCATAATCTTAAAATGTCTGCAAACATTCAAGTGCAAATGTCAAGTCAGCAGGTGGACACATGAGCTTGGAACACACAGGAGAGTTCTGCAGCTGCCGGCACAACGTTTTATTGTTTGCTTGTTTGTTTGTTTTGTTTTGCTTTTTGTGGTACTGGGGATCGAACCCAGGCACATTCTACCTCTGAGCTACAGCCCCAGCCTGATTTATTTTTCTTTATTTTGAGACAGGGCCTCACTAAGTTGTGAGGGCCTTGCTAAATTGCTGAGGCTGACCTCAAACCTGCAACCCTTCTGTGTCAGCCTCCCAAGTACTGGGATTATAGGGGTGGACTACCACACCCTGCTAGTAGCACAACATTTTAATGTATGAGATCAGATGTGCTCACTATGAAAACATGTGACAGAGGATAGACAAGAACCCAGGACCAGGTTTCCAGTCTTGCTGTGGTTTGGATAAGCATCCTTCAAAAGTCGTGTGTTAAAGACTTGGTCCTCAGCTTGGCACTACTGGGAAGTGGGGAAACTTTACGAGGTGGAGTATAGTGGGAGTCTCTAGTTAATCAGAGGCATGCCCCAAAGAGGATTGGTGGTCTCTTCCTCTCTCCTTTTTTTTTCCCTCCTTAGCCATGAGGTGAGCAGTTTTTTCTTCTTCTTCTTTTTTTTTTATTAGTGCATTGCAAACATACATCTTGAAGAGTTTCAGGGTGGTTGACGTATACATGCACTCATCGGTCACTTAGCCCTCCCCAATTCTCACCCCCCACCTCCCCTCTCCCTCCTTCCTGTTTTCAGCATAGTAGCTGACTTTGATATCTTTGTGTATGTCCATCCTGTGCTCCAGTTTGTTTTCCTCTCCTTCCCTCCCGTCTCCCCCAGTTAGTTTGCCTTCTTCACTCAACTGAGGTTTTCTCTCTTTGTCTGTGGTCCCTCCTGTGCAGGGTCGTGGCTCATCCTCCCCTGACCTCAGCACTGGGGTACCATGGGACGGGGCCGGGGGCTCCCCCTCCCCATGTCCCCAGTGCCGGGGTGAGGGGTTCTCCGGGGGCGGGGCCAAGGGCTCACCCACCCTGCATCCCCAGCACCCGGGTGTCTCTGGGGGCGGGGCCCAGGGCTCTCCCACCCCACGTCCCCAGCGCCAGAAGGGAGTCTCTGGGGGTGGGGCCAGGGGCTCACCTGCCCTGCATCCCCAGTGCCAGAGGGGGGTCTCTGGGGGTGGGGCCAGGGGCTCACCCTCCCTGTGTCCCCAGTGCTGGGGGGAGGGGTTCTCTGGGGGCGGGACTGAGGGCTCACTGGCCTCGCGTCCCCAGTGCTGGGGGAGGAGTTCTCTGGGAGCAGGGCCAAGGGCTCACCCGTCCTGCATCCCCAGCGCCGGGGTGAGGGGTTCCCCAGGGGTGGGGGCCAAGGGCTCACCTGCCCCACATCCCCAGCGCCGGGGGGGAGTGTCTCCAGGGGTGGGGCCAGGGGTTCCCCCTCCCCACATCCCCAGTGCCGGGGTGAGGGATTCTTCAGGGGCGGGGCCAAGGGCTCACCCACCCTGTGTCTCCAGCACCTAGGGGAAGGGTTCTCTGGGGGCAGGGCCAAGGGCTCGCCCGCCCTGTGCCCCAGCACCGGAGTTCTCCCGGGACAGGGCCAAGGGCTCACCCGCTCCGCGTCCCCAGTGCCGAGGGGGTCTCCAAGGGCGGGGCCAAGGGCTCTCCTGCTGTGTCCCCAGCGCCAGAGGGGGGTCTCCAGGGGAGGGGCCCAGGGCTCTCCCATCCTGCGTCCCCAGCACCAGAGGGGATCTCCGGGGGCGGGGAAAAGGGCTCACCCACCCCATGTCCCCAGTGCTGGGGAGAGGGGTTCTCTGGGGGCGGGACTGAGGGCTTATCCGCCTCGCGTCCCCAGTGCTGGGGGGAGGGTTTCTCTGGGAGCGAGGCCAAGAGCTCACCCACCCTGCATCCCCAGCATTGTGGTGAGGGGTTCCCTGGGGGTGGGGGTCGAGGGCTCACCCGCCCTGCATCCCCAGCACCGGAGGGGTCTCCGCGGGCAGGGCAAAGGGCTCATCCACCCCGTGTCCCCAGTTCTGGAGGGAGGGGTTCTCCAGGGGCGGGGATGAGGGCTCACCTAACCCACATCCCCAGTGCTGGGGGGAGGGGTTCCCTGGGGGTGGGGGCCGAAGGCTCACCCGCCCTGCATCCCCAGCACCGGGGGGGGGGGAGTGTCTCCGGGGGTGGGGCCGAGGCAAGGTGAGCAGTTTTGCTCCTGCATGGACTCCTGCCATGATCTGCTTCCTCACCACAGGCCCAAAGCTAATCATGGGCTGGAGCCTCCAACACTATGAGCCACAATGAACTGTTTCTCTCTGTAATTGATTATCCCAGGTATACGTCCTGATGATGGAAGGCTGACTAACACAAGCCTCCCATGTTGGGATGTTGTAAGGAAGAAAAGGACTAGGAGCGGGTTGCCTGAGGCGTGTCTTTTTGCCTTGATTCATGTTATTCCTTTGTCTGGAATGTGATCCTTCTCTCCTTTGATTGGTAAAACCCCGTTCATCTCTCTTCGCTCAATTTACACATTGTCACTTCTGAGTTTTATTTATTTATTTATTTATTTATTTATTTATTTATTTTTGTGGTACCGGAGATTGAACCCAGGGGTGTTCTACCTCCGAGCTACACCCCCGACCCTATTTTTTATCCTTTATTTTGAAACCGGGTCTCACAAAGTTTCGGAGGGCCTCACTAAGTAGCTGAGGCTGGCTGAGAACCCGGATCCTCCGGTCTCAGCCTCCCAAGTACTGGGATTACAAGTGTGCACCACCACGCCCGGCTAAGTCACTTCTGAGTTTTGACTTCCCCAGTCCACCTCCACCCCTGCTTCATCAGTTTCTTCCTATTCTGTTAGCTCTTTGCTCTGGGATCCCAGGCTCTCAAAACATTGCATTCTAGGCAACTGCTGACTCGTCCATTTCCTGGACAGAGTTGGAACTCTTCTAGGCAGGGACCATGGCTTTGTTCCTTCTCCAAACTGAGTACAGGCCTGGCATCTAGCAAATTCCGAATGAACAAGTGAATAACTGAACAAATGAATCATCTACCTAGTATAAATTAAAACAAACTGAGCAACTGGATTTGGGCAACCTGAAATGATTTGCAAATTTAAAGTGGACTGAAATCTTTTGAGCAGAACTTTGAGAACTGAATTGCCTGCAGAAGCATCTATGGGATGTTGCATATATATATATATATATATATATATATATATATATGCAACATCCATCCATACATATATATATGTATGTATGTATGTATGTAATCAAAAGGCACCTGTTAGCCGGGCGTGGTGGCACACGTTTGTAATCCCAGTACTTGGGAGGCTGAGACAGGAGGATCGCAGGTTCGCAGTCAGCCTCAGCTACTTAGTGAGGCCCTCCGTAACTTAGTGAGACCCTGTTTCAAAATAAAGAATAAAAAATAGGGCTAGGGGTGTAGCTTGGAGGAAGAATGCCCCCGGGTTCAACTCCCAGTACTGCAAAAAAAAAAAAAGGCACCTGTTGCCGAGTGCTTACCACTGAATCATTTATCTCATCTCAGAGTGCTGCGGCTTCTTGCAAAGTCACTGAAGAGACACAACAGAGTCTTGTTGAATGTCAGAGAGTTGGGGTGTACTGACCTCCACGCAGAAATCCAGATTCTAGAATGGACAGTGAAGGAAGAGTTAGAAGAACGAGTCCTTTACTGGCCTCCGCTTCCTTTTCACCTAATGGCTTCCTGGCTGCATGTGCTTGCTGGCAGCAGGAATCCATCCCTCCCAGTACCAGGGAGCAGAGCTTCACGAAGAGTAGCAGTAAATCATATCACAGTTTGCTTGTGGCTGCTCTGCTCCCTGCATGTCCCGCAGTGCCCGGGCTCCAGCTCTCTGGCTGTAGCTGACCCACTGAAGCAGGCATCAGGGGCAGGCACGGACCTGCCTGGACGGCAGAGTGTGTCTGAACACCTCCTGATGAGGTGGCAGTCTCTAGAGCCTGCTGCCCTGTCTCTGGGCTGATTTTTCTTGTTATCACTGCGGCACAGTGTGGAAACAGGGGGCCCTGGTTTTCTGCTCAGCCTTCAATTACTGCCACCCATGGGCTCCCACAAGGGGGTCATCTTGCCCTTTCTTTTTCATCACAAGCTAGGAGATTGCTTTACCAACTCCTCTTCAAAATCCATCTGGCAAGTAAAGAAGCACAGAAACAACTTTATTGCCAGTGGTTGGCTGCGTCCATAGACCGTTCAGAATCCTGTCTAATGGTATGTGACGAGCTGCGTAACTGAGCAGAGCTTCATAAGGGGACTCGTCACAGCGGCCAAGTTTAGAAAAGCGACGAGGGATGGTGCGGCACCTGTGGCTAACCGCAGAAGCTTGACCACACCTGGACCTAAGTACTTAAATGGGGACAAGGTGAGAGAATGGTTGCCAGGTTGGGGGGAGTGGATAGGAAGGAGGGAGGGAGGGAGGGAAGGAAGGGAAGAGAGAGAGAGAGAGAGAGAGAGAGAGAAAGTGTTGGCCGAATGAGCTTTCTGATGGAAGTTGTGGCCTTTTGTAGACAGTGACAACACAGACGAGGCTGAGGGAATAAATACCCTTCCTTAACTCTTTTTCCTCCTGTTGGCGTCCTTTAATGGCCGAACCCACCAGAAGCAGAGAACAATGGAGTCCTTCACTCAGAGCCAGCCTTTTTGGTC
Source organism: Glis glis (assembly GCA_004027185.1). Lineage (NCBI taxonomy): Eukaryota > Metazoa > Chordata > Mammalia > Rodentia > Gliridae > Glis > Glis glis. Next base: position 19,966 of record PVJS01012304.1, on the reverse strand, counting down.
CCCCAGCAGGTAGGAAGCAGGGTGGGGAGCGGCCTGGAGGGTCAAATGGAAGACTTCCAGTCCAGTCCTAGCCAGATGCATGGTCAGGTTTGCCAAGGTCTCCACGGCCACTTCCATGAATGTTCTTTGCATAATGAATTTGGGGGCTAAACAATTGTCTGTTTTTCTCAACATCCAGGACTTTAAGGCTGACAGAGAAGCAAGTGTAGGGTTGGGGTGCCATACTTCCAAAGGAGTCTCTCTGGCAAGTAATTATCCTTAGCGTTTGCCTGTTCTGACAGTCACACTAGCCCTTGCCCTTTTGTTAGTGCCCAGGGACCTCGACTTCATAGATTTCCCCATAGATTTCTTCATAAATGGAACTTCACTTAGGATTACTCACACAAAGCTAGTCATGGAAGTGCATGCCTATAATCTCAGCTACTTGGGAGGCTGAGCAAGGAGGATTACAAGTCTGAGGCTAGCCTGGACAACTAATTTATTATTTATTATTATAAATAATAAAAAGGGATGGATATTTTTTTTGAAAAGATTATTCTCACTAAGATTTGCCTCCCTTCTGGTTGGTTATTCTAGTCCTCGATCCTGCCTGCATCCCTTCTGCCATTGACCGTCAGTTTGCTGTTACTCTCCTGGTACCCGACTCTAGCACTCCCAGCTCCATGCCCTCGATGGTGTGATTCCATCTTAAACAGCACAGACTTCATGCACTGGGAGCCTTAACTCATCCCAGGTTTCATCCATTCCTACACTCATCTCTTGTCATTACCTTCTCAAAATCCTTCTGGTGCCTGGGTCCAGAAGAGTGAGGCCATTTCCTTAAGCGCCCAGGATCACCACACTTGATTAAAGTAAAATCTATACCAGTCATAGAGTCACTTACTCATCTTAGTTGGGCCTCCCTGACGTGTGTGTGTGTGTGTGTGTGTGTGTGTGTGTGTGTGTGTGATACTGGGGATTGAATCCAGGGACATTCTGCCTCTGAGCTACACCCCCAACCCCATTTTATTTTTGTATTTTGAAACAGGGTCTCACTAAGTTGCAGAGGGTCTCACTAAGTTGCTGAGGTTGGCTTCCAACCTGTGATCCTCCTGTCTCAGCCTCCCAAGTACTGGGGTTACAGGTGTGTGACGCCATACCTGGCTCCCTGACACTTTTTCTGTGTAATCCTGTTGGCCTCTATCTCAATGCACCAAACACAAGGCTGTTCCCTCTCCCGAGATATCTTGGCTAGTGTGTCTTACATTTAGTCTTTGCTTTTATTTGTTCTAAAGACTCTGGCATCCATTTCGACGTCTCGTCTGTTTCTCAGCCCTGGAGTTTGCTGTGATACGTCACTGCTGCCAGAGGTCCAAAGCAATGGGGTGGCCCTCCAGAAACACGAGCCAAAATAAACCTGTTCTCCTTATAAATGAATGGCCTCAGGTATTTCATTAAAGCAACATCATGCTGACTAATATATGGTGGTTTCCAGGCTCCCCCAAACCCAGTTCTAGCCTGGCTGTTAACAGTGAGACCTCTCAGTAGCATTTTAGAGGTTCAAAAATTCTCCTAAAGACTTTTGGATTCGTCTTATTACATTTCTCAAAATATATAACTTTATATTGCTATCCAGGAGGAGGAGATGCTGCATCAAAGTTAGACATAGGGCTGTGTGCACACAGGGTATTGCTGGGATTTAAATGTCTTCACACCGATGTGCTAAATACGTCTTTTAGGATGCACCACATTATTTTGTGTTCTGAAAATGACACATCGCTCAAATGAGAAAGACACTGTACATTTGAAAGTGCTCTTGACAGTGTCTCGCAGCCATGTGTGGGAAGTCACAAACTGGAGAAGTCATCTAGCACTTTTCCCAAGAAGCAGCTGAATTCAACGCTTCCCCCACTCATAAACGCTATGAACCTACAAAATGGCTTAAAGGTGGCCCCACGAAAAGAGAAAACCACATTCAAGAAGGACCGTGAGATTATGACCTGGGAACCCTTTTCAAGACAGAAATCAGAGCGGATGGCTTTTAATTAGAAATCTCATATAGGCCATGCCTGGAAATCTCTCTGAAAAATTTAATCAGAATTTTGTACAATGCTTTGAACAGAGATCACACACAAGAAGTGCTCACAATGACTAACACTGAATGTCCATGTGTTCAAGTTCTAGACAATACCTCTAATATCAATTTCTGTCCTGATAAGTTTGTATTGCTATATTCATCACCATCACCACCATTTTACTTCTGACCTTCTCCACTAGTTAGCAATGTTTTTTTTTTTATTGCAACAGAAACCCACACTCAAACTAGCTCTCAATAATAAATATTGTATCTCTCGTCACAGGCGATTCTTAATAACCATGGACTCTAGAGTTAGTTGGTTCATCAGATTAGTAGCAGCATCAAGGATAAAAGTCCTTGCCATCCCTTCTAAATACAGTATCAAGGCTGGTAGCAGGTAACAGCACCTGTTCCAGGTGAGATTTCCAGAAATGATATTATTCAGAGGGAAATAAGAGTTATTGTCTCTGCCTATGGCTCTATCAGAGAATAAAAGACCTTTCCCCTCATGGCTGACCCAAGAGGGTGTGATCCTAAGCCCGTTCCCAGATCAGTTACTAACATGATTTCTTTTTCTTCCTCTAAGTGGAATGGATCTTGGGGGTCAACAATGATGTCTGCCCCACATTTGTATAGTGGCTTCAGCTTGCCCAATGCTCTATGTTTCCATCCAGCATCTTTGTGAGGTAGGTAAGGCAGATGTTCTTACCCCCATTTTACATATGATACAGGGAGGCTCATGGAACCTTGTTCTTAAGAAATGTGCTTCTGAAGGGAATGGTAGAAACAAAATAGAGTCATTTTGAAATCCCAAATAAGAGAATGTAGCCAATGGTCACTAATGACTGCTAAGCCATCAGGTGATCACTGATAGGGGAAATTATGATGGACATACCTGTCTGTCAATGCATAAGCCTACCTATCAAACTTAACATCACAAAAATAGAACAGCACACAGATATTTTGACCTCTTGATGTGCATCAAGTACAAAACACAAGCGTGGATCTCATCATGATGGGTGAATGGGTAAGGAAAACTAGGGATATATGTACAATGAAATAGTACTCAGCTTCTGTGACAGGAAATCCTGTCACAAGCTTAACATGGATGAACCTTGAGGACATTTTGCCTAGTGAAATAAACTAGACTCAAAAAGACAGATATTGCATAGTCCCATTTATGGGAGTGGATCTAAAGTAATCAAACTCTCAGAAACAGAGAACAGGGCTGGATGCCAGAGCCTGAAGGGAAGGGGAGGTGGAGACTTGTTCAGTGGGAGTAGAGGCAGGATGGGGGTTCTGGGATCTGCTATCCAACAAAAAATGCAGGTGGTTGACAATATTGTACTGTTCAATTCAAAATAGTTGGTAGAGTGAATTTTATTTTACATGGGGGTTTTGTTTTGTTTTACCCACAATCTGGAAAAGCCCATGCAGGTTGCAGGTGGGTGAAGACGAGTGGGGAGCACAGATGTTTGGCCTCTTGTAGATAATCAATTATCGAAGCTAGGTAATGGGTTCATGTGGACTCTGTTTTACTCTACTTTTGAATATGTTTCATATTTCCATAATAAAAATGAAATTGTTTTAAAAAGGAAAGAAACACTGGCATATACAGCTCTGAGTTTATGAATTGATTATCCTGGGAAGGATGCGGCCCTTCCTACTAGTTCTATTAAAGAGGCCATGCTTTCTTAAAATCTCTAACCCCAAAGCTAAAGGGAGGGTTGAGTGAGGAGGGCATAACAGGGCCCAGGGTAGTTTTGGGAAGTTCAGGTCTCATCATTCTCCTGAAACAGCTCCATGACTTTTCTTCCAACCCACAGCCAGCCTCTGCTCCAACAGCAGATGGAAATTGACCATCAGACCTCAGTTTGCCAAGTCACATTTCTATTGAGAATTGGCCAGTGCATAATATAAAAACTTTCTTTCACAATTTTTCCTGAAACAGATGTTTTCCCATTCATTTCCTCTCCCTAGAAGTTGAAGGTTAACTTTTATAAAAGAAAAAAATTATAGCTCTTGCTAAAAGCTATATCACATGCTGATGTGCCAGGTAGTTTTAACAATCTGATCACAGAAAGACCTGGAAATTCAACTATTTGCTTGTATCTTTGGAAAGAGGAAAGCAGGATTGATATAAGAATCCAGGCTTTAGTGTGGATAAAAAAAAAAAATCCAAATGCCAAATGGATTACCTCGCTTATTATTTTGGCCTTATGTCTACCATAATGAATAATTCAATGTTCCATGCCCACAGTCACACACATATCCAAGCCTTTCCTACCAGATTGAGTTATATCTTTTTCTTCCTAATATAGAGACTATAGTAATATTTTTTCCTTGAGTACATCAGTTTCTTTCTGTTCTCTTTCTTGCCCCACGTGGCCACCTGTCTTCCTTACACGGAGTGATCCCTTGGAAAGTTTTGGAGGGAAATTCTTGTGGATTTGAAGGACAAAGATGTTCAGATACAAGAACAATGGGAGAGAAAGGGATCGAAAGTGATGAAATTGGCGGAAGCCCTCTGGATAGCAATCATTACACTTCTGATCTGTGACTCTCCCGTTCTATTTTCCTCCCTTCCTATCCCCAAATGTCCAAAGATCCCTCATGGGCCTTTCTCCAGCCTAGAGTTTGAATGTCACACTGGTTCAGTGGATTTAAAGATGAAATAACTCTTGGAATATTTTTCCCATTGAGGAGTTTGTGAGCATTGTGCTAGTTAATCTGGACAGTGTGCCTGGGGGTAACTGGATTGCACGGGGGTGAGTGTGGTTTGCATGTTCTCACCAAAACTCCTGGTAAGATGTAATCCCCTCCAGGGAGGTGGACTAAGGGAAGGGGAGGAGGAGGACTGAGGTTCATCAAAGGAAACTCTACCATCAACTAAGTGTACATATGTAAATATACCAATGTCAACCTCAGTACTCTGTATTGGGAAGGGGGGAAATGGGGAGGCGGGGGGGCACCAAATGCTGAGTGCATGTATGTCATTGTCAACATGATTTACATTATGATGTGAGACAATCATGCACCAATAAAAGCACATTAATAAAAAAAAGATGTAATCCCCATTGCAAGATATTAAGAGGCTGGAAACTTAATCTGACTATGGCCTCTGGAAGTGGGCCCTTTGGGAGTTAGCTACAGTTAAATGAGGCCAGAGGATAAGGTCATAATCCAATTGGACTGTGGCTTTATGAGAAGAGGGGAGGTCTGAGCGCGGATGCTTTGTCTTGCCAGGTGCTACTCTCTGCTACATTATGACGCAACACGACAGCCCTCACATCGGTGGCTGGCACCATGCTCTTGGACTTCCCAGCCTCAGGAACCCTGAGCCAAAGAAACATCATCTCTTTATCAATTACCCAATCTATGTTACTTAGCTGTAACAACAGAAACTGGACCGAAACAGACTTGCTAATGATTCAGGTGGTTGGTTGCCCACACAGACACATCCCACTGGCTGGGTGGTTTTCACCACTCTGCCTGCTTAACTTACTTCTATTTTTAGTTCAGTACTGTACAATTTGAACTTATGTTTGGGAATTTGGCTAGAAAGAGAAGCATAGGAGACACTGATCCTGCCAAATGGTTAATAAGATGAGCACACAATGATAATGCGTCTACAAATGCCTCTTATAGTAATCTGCATTGATCCACAGGCTGTCTTGTTGCACATGACCATGTCACCAGCACTTTAAAATTCAATGTTAAAAAGATAAAACACATCCAATTTGACTTGTTATCTTTCAGGAATTCAAAATGGAAAACTATCTGCATCTCAATGTGTTGTTTGCAAAACTTCGCAAATAATCCGCATGAAACTTTCTTCCTCATCTTGTCATTGCAGGAGGGGGGCAAAAATTATAAAAACAAACCAGTTGACTTTTTAAGGGCAATATGCAAGATTTCTAAATACCAGGCCATGAAATGGCTTTCTAGTACATTTGACACAGCAATGTGTGCTTATTATAATGTATTTTAGTATACATCGAGTTTCCAAGGATGAGTTAATGTACCACTTTAAAACTAACTAGTCAACAAAATATGCATTTTCCTAAATTATCACTTTAGAGCAAATGAAATATGTTATTTATATCTTGATACAGTAGAGGTCTATTTTATAGATAATAATACTTGAGCGTTGTTAAATATAAAATTTAAGGTATTTTAATAACATTGACATAAAATTTTAACTTAGAATTTAAAACAAAACAGTGAACTCATTGAGAAAACTTTTAAGGTGATATAAGGGACTATATGTTATTATGAAAGGAGTTTGCAATAATAAAGAAAAAAGCAAGAACCATTGCTTTCGAAGATCCCACTGAGCACTGCTCTTTGAATGTCCTCGTGCTACCCTTGGAGGTCTTTCTTTTGGGTCTGAAGGTCTCTGAAGACAGCTGCTCTCCACAGTCACACTCGTCCATTGCCAGCAGATTTGCAGCTGCTCCTTGGAGCTGGCCTTCTGGACTTCTCCATGCTCCAAGAATGGCTGGACAGAAAATCTGTCCCCAGAGATTCTGGCAAAATATGGGGTACAAGTGGGAGGGGCTCTGAGGCTCTGGGTGGCTGGCTTTGCAGGAAATATGTGTTGTACCCTGGTTAGCCCAAAGATCAGTCAAAGCCATCAGAGTGCAAAATGGAGTCAAGAATGACATTTTCTTGCCTAATGTGCTTAAGATGGAAGGAAGGAAGGAAGGAAGGAAGGAAGGAAGGAAGGAAGAAAAGGAAAGAGAGGAAGAAAGGAAGGAAAGAAAGAAGGAAGGAAGGAAGGAAGGAAGGGAAGAAAGGAAGGAAAGAAAGAAGGAAGGAAGGAAGGGAAGGAAAGAGAGGAAGAAAGGAAGGAAGGAAAGAAAGAAAGAAGGAAGGAAGGAAAGAAAGAAAGAAAAGAGAGAGAGAGGAGAGATTTTCTCTGGCCATGGGTAGTGAGTGCCAATAATCCTAGTTATTTAGACACTTGGGAGGCTGAGACAAGAGGATCACTTGAGCCCAGGAGTTCAAGGCCAGCCTGGGCAACACAGCAAGACCTTGTCTCAAAAAAAGAAAAAAGAAAAGAGAAAAAAGAATTTTCTATTGGTTAAAGGTAATTATCAAAATGAGTAAGGGAGAAATATATCTCTTAAAATGAATAAAGTGACATTAGTCGGAAAACTGGGGAGATCTGAATAAAGTCAAAGCTCTTAAAACCAAGGGATCTCTGAAATAAAAGGGTTTAAAGGGTTCATTGAGTTGTTAGAGATATGAGCCAAAAAAAAAAAAAGGGGGGGCCAGGTCCTGGGACCAGTTCCCACCATGAGCAGCAACAGGGCTAGGTAGCATCTGGAAATATGTCCACTGGATTTGGAGTGGGAGTATTTTTATAAGAAAAATTGGGGGGGAGGAAAACATAAATTTTTGATGTCAAGGCTACACTGTCTATAGATAAGAGGGATGGGATAACTATAAGTGTGAAAAGCTTTGGGGAGAAGTAATTTCTCCTTCTGGGGTTGTTACCAGGATGCGGCGGTGCCCAGGAGTCCTGGATGGGATTTACAGTTTTAACATACATTCAGGAATATGAAACAGTTTTTTTTTTTTGTTTTCAGTCCATAAGCTGTTAACTGATTAATCTCCACCCCTCCGTCCTCCAGCCCTTGTAATCAAATTTAGCACATCTCAGAAAATTCCTTTTCTCAGTAGTTTAGTTAATAGTACTGTATTACTTTTGATGTCTTAGTTCTGAGAATTCTGTCATGGTAATGTATGATGTTAGCCTTGGGGGAGGCGGTTGATAGGGATATGGGAACGCTCTGTACTACTTTCATGTAAATCCAAAGTTATTTTAAAATAAAAAGTATAAATATAGGTAGCTAGATAGATGATGGAGATGGAGATAGAGTGCTGAAAATATCCCTTTGACGGGGTGTGCTGGAAGAGTTAAGCTGGGAGATTCCGGTACCACATGGAGGGTGTCTATTTACCCACCTCCAATATAGCACCAGCCTAAGAAGTATTTGGTGAAGAAGGGACTTGACAAATGCATTTCCTCCGCCGCAGAGCACGCACAGTTCAGTCTTCTGTGCATCCTCAGGTCCTGCAGATCAGTTCTCATTGTGGTCTGTTTGCACCTGGAGTTGCGGGGGCAGAGCCCTGCTCCATCTCTTTTATGTCCTAATAATGCTGCCTTTCCGGCCACCCATTGAATCGGGTCCCTACTGCATTTCACACTTGGATTAACTCAATCATGCAAATTATGTCAAGCCTAAAAGAAATCAGGCTGTGGGCAAATAAGAAATGCTAATAAAAATTGAAAATACGGCTCACAGCCACGATGCTCCTTTATGATGCTGCAGCCCACCGTCCTCAGCTTCACGTGCTCTGGCCCGGTGAGAAAGGGAGGAATAAACAGGTTGGAGTTATAACATAAATAAAACCCACAGGGTTAATTAGATTCCCAAATCGGGATGCACCTTTTTCACAGAGAATGAACTGGTTTTGACAAGATGAGTAGGATGAGAGTTCCCGTGCAGAGTTTTCCTTGAAATACTTTTGTTTGTACTTCCCAAGCAGAGATTTCCAGGGGGTCCTTTGTAGGTTGCCTAATATTCCTTTCTGTATAAGTGCCACAACATCTTGGCCCCAGGCCTCGGCTCTGCTAGCCCCTCTGCTGGGAACATACTCTAGTGCACACTTGTATCACCCATGTCTAGCACCTAAAATCTTCCATGGTCCAGTTAAAGCAAAATCTCTTAGTTCAGAAAGCTTTCCTGACTGGCCCCAAGAGAAGGGCTCCCTCCAGCTCTGAACTTGGTGGTATGTGTCAGTATTAGTCCATTTTGTGTTACTGTAACAGAATACGCAATGTCGGGTACTTTATAAAGAAATGTATTTAGCTCATAGATTTGGAGGCTGAAGGCCCTCGGTCAGGTGGCCCCATAGGTTTGGCCGCTGGTGAGGGGCCCCCTGGCTGCTTCACAACATGGTGGGGAAATGGAAAAGGACCTGGCCATGTGTTAAGGGGACAAACATGTGGGGTGACCTTGCTTTATAACAGCCTGCTTCTTCAAGAACTAACTTCAGGAGATCAGAATTAACCCCTTGCTAAGGCCGTGCCCCCATGACCTAACCACGTCCCACGGGGCTCTACCTCTTAAAGATTTTATACTTCTGCTCTGCTCTGCCACACTGGGGACCCATGTGATGGGGACTTCCAGAGCCTAAACCTGTGGGAGATACACCCAAGCCATATCCAGACCACAGCAGTCACTTAACATTTACGGCCTTACTTTCGGTTTACTTATGAGCACAAAACCTCTTGCTGCCTAGAACATAGGTTCCCCGATGGAGAACCCAGACTGTCTGGGTATCTACTGCCAAATCCGGCATTATGGTTTATGCTCATGATTGTGGGTGTCGATAATGATTTTTAGAAGGATCTACTTGGAGTTTAGGTCCTAGGTAAAGAAAAGACTACAATGGTAGAGATCATTAGCGCTTTTCTTACTCCTATGTGAGACTTGTTCCAAGCTCAGATGGTTTGCTTTCAATTCTTCAATTTGTAGAGAACATTGGGCAAAGGAAGGGACCCACCATAGTTGTTTCTCAACAAAAACCAAATTTAAGAAGAACCAGGAAAGCACAGGATGGGGGGGCTCTTTTGGAAGCCCCCAGAGGCATGGCTCCTGTTAATCCTCAGCTGCTAGGGGGGAACCCGGATGTGTAACAGGTGCTTGGCTCGACTCCCTGCTCCTGCCTGAGTTCTCGCTCCACTCGGCATTAGTCTCCTTTCGGGGGCTTCATGTACCTTCCTTTAAAGCTACTGACTTAAGATTGCCTGCGCAGAGAATTTCCTACACCCACTAACATGGATTAGATGTAAGTTTATTGAGTACAGAGATGACCCTGAAAACTTCTCTGTATCATTCTCGGCCACTAACTCAGCACAGAGTTCAGAGGTATGACAATTTAGAGAAAGCACTATTCTCCACGGAGATGAGCATAATGATGTTGCAACAGTAATGTCAGGAACATCTTCCCTGAGCGCTTCCCATGGCACAGGTGCGGTGTGTAAGTGGTTTACATGAGTTATCTCATTAAATCCTTAGGAAGGAAGTCCTCTGAGGTACAAGCTAAGGAAGTGTTCTTATATACCCTGTACACATAAGGAAGGGCTTTGTGTGTGTGTGCGTGCGTGCGTGTGTGTGTGTGGTACTGGGGATTGAATTCAGGGGCATTCTACTTCTGAGATATACCCCCAGCCCTATTTTATTCTTTTATTTTGAAACAGGGTCTCACTAAGTTGTGGAGGGCCTCACAAGTTGCTGAGGCTGGCTGCGAACCTGCAATCCTCCTGTCTCAGCCTCCCAAGTACTGGGATTACAAGCATGCACCACCACGCCCGGCTAGGAAGGGCTTTGAGAGGTTCAGAAGTGCAGCCCTAAGGTCCCACGCCCCACTGAGCAGGAAAAGCAGCATTTCCCTTGGCCCTATGGTCTTGATTCTCCTGACCCTGTGCTCTTGCTCAACTGAACAGATGCTGCGTCATGGAGTGAAGGCTTAGAAACCTGTGTTTCCAAGAGAGGGGTTAGAAGACCACTCCTGTCTTCTGGGCTGATGGAAACATTGGGGTTGACCAGGGTCTGATCTCCATATCTGGCTGAGGAGGCTGTAGATTATTTAATACTTCAATGACCATGCACACATAGAACGAGTCTTCAAAGGCTGCCCTGCAGGTCTGCCGCCAAGAGCTCTGCTTTTCATAAGAGAGCCATAACATCAGGCTAGATCCCACACTGGTCTTAATGTTTCTGCCTCTCCCAAAGAAAGCTCTATGACAAATATCGGCAAGAAGATGATTAACCACAATCATTTTTCTCTTAAACCAACTCACTTATATTTAATGACCACTCAAGTAGGTGGGTTAAAAATAACCTTGGAGTCTCTCTCTCCTTGGAAGTGATTGGCAGGTCTTTTTCCCGTTCAAAATTAGAGAAAATACCAGAGCTCAGTGAGAGCTTACTTCTGGAGGCTTGTTGGAACTCGGAACACATACCCTTGACAGATACAACAGGGATTAATGAGCCATGACCAGAAGTTTGATTTTTCTGTCAAGTGCTCCCATCCGTTTTTAATAAACAGAGGAACAACATAAACTCCACTGCCTGCTCTCCAACGCTAAGCCGAGCTGGTTGCTCCTGGTAGCATGTGTGCGGAGCTGAGTTATGATTCTAAATGACTGACAAATGCTTTTACGAGCCCCTTTGGTCCGCTTCTCTGGTGACTGGCTTTCTCCCCAAGTTCCATATCTTTGCCTCTATTCAATGTGGGCGGCTCAGCACTTTGCCAAGGGAAACCGTCAAATGCAATATCACATTTACAACTAAATGGCTTCAATTTAGTGTCACTGGTACCCTATCTGTGGTGTAAAACTGCCAAAATACCCACTGCTTTCCCGTTAAGCCATGCTGGGCTCTCCTTTGTAGAAAGCTGTCTGTCTCCTGTGAGGACTAGAAGTTAAGCCAAGGTACCTCTAACTTACAATAGCAGACGGGAAGGACCAGTAGGATCGAGGAACAGCGCCCAACACTGTGGCACACTTCCTTTGGTGGATGAAGCTGTATTTTGCTCCAATTAAAAAAAAATAACTATCCTTGACAAAATACTCATTACCAGATCTTGTTCCATCCCCATTCACTGAAAAATTTCATCGCTCCCAAGAAGAGATGGTCAGATTGTAAAAATGATTAGGAACAAGAATGTGTTTTTTTTTCTTTTCTTTTCTTTTGGGTCTTGCAAAACGAACTAGGATTTACACGGGGCATTTAATTTCTTTTATTCCCTGAGATAGTTGCTAAGACTGGCTGCCTTAAACCAGACTGACCACAGGATGTCCCCAGTGTTCCATGGAAATTCCACAGAAAGGGCATTTACCTGGTGCAAAAGTTGTTTCTTAAAGAAGAAAGGTCAGAGCCCATAGGCGTGGCCACGTCTACAATTTCAAACAAAACCTGGTTTCCACGAGGCGCAAAATCAAAGCAGATCTGAGCCGAGCTGTCCTTGAAGAGTGCCACCTACAAGTAAAGCCACTAAACTTAACAGCCCAGAGCTGCTATTTAATTGCCCCTGAAGAGAAGTCACCCTGAGGTAGAGTTAATAACCAATACCAGATCTTTTTTTTTCCACTTTAATTTTCTTTGAAAGCTTCATGCTCAAGCAACGTGGTGACCAATATCTAATGAAATTTTATATCGTTCAAATACATTCCTTGGGCTGACATATTTAGCAAATCCCAAAATGAGAGTCTAAAAGAACTCAAGAGAGAAGCGTTTGAAAGGATCATGAATATACATCTAAACGTATTGCGTTAAGACATTTTAAAATACAAATCGGTTGACTAATTAACCCAGTCCTCTCTGGCACAATGGTAGGGGTGACATAGCCATGGTGCAAACACACAGTTATGTCATTCATCGGTCACTGAACTTGGCCGAGGTAAAGCAGAGACTTGCCCTTGTAAAATATCCTTCTATTTCTTCATAAATTGGTAAATGACAAAGTTCAACTCTGGGTCCCGCCATCTAAGGAGGCAGCTTGCCAGCCTCCTCCCTGACTGGATGAACCCAGGTTCCACAAGATTTCTGTTGGTTTATGTTATCAAAGCTCCGTGAGTGGAGTCCACGAGTCTATTACACTTATCAGTACTACGGGTGTTATAATCATCCTCACCTTTACTTGATTTTTATTTAGCTGCGGACTGTGAGAGTATTTTTCACCAGGGGACAGGGAGCCCAATCGCTTCATCTCAGGGAAGGTTCCTCAAGAGTATGGATGGAGCCTCTTTTCCCATTTGTTCATTTCCTGTGGGTACAAATATGAGCCTCAGTTATTTTATATTTTTACTTTTATTTTTGGTACTAGGGATTGAACCCAGTGGCATGCTACTTCTGAGCTACAACCCTGGCCCTATGATCTATCTATCTATCTATCATCTATCATCTATCTATCTATCTATCATCTATCTATCTATCTATCATCTATCTATATATCTATCATCTATCTATCTATCTATCTGTCTGTCTGTCTATCTATCATCTATCTATCTATCTATCTATCATCTATCTATCTATCTATCATCTATCTATCTATCTATCTATCTATCATCTATCTATATATCTATCATCTATCTATCTATCTATCTATCTGTCTGTCTATCTATCTATCATCTATCTATCTATCTATCTATCTATCAATCATCTACTTTGTGGTACTGGGGATAGAACCCAGGGGCATTCTACCTGTAAGCTACACTCCCAGCCCTATTTTATTTTTTTATTTTGAAACAGGGCCTCACTAAGTTACTGAGGGTGGCTGCGAACCTGCAATCCTCCTGTCTCAGCCTCCCAAGTACTGAGATTACAAGCACGCGCCACCACACCTGCCTTACTTTTTATTTTTGAAGCAGGGTCTCTCTAGGTTGCTGAGAGTCTCATTAAGTTGCTGGAGCCTCTGTTGTTGTTAGATATTTCACGTATGCCATGCTTTTACTGATATGAAGGCTATCATGGCCTTGTGTGGTCCTCAAATTCATATGTTGAGTTTTTAACCTCCAGTTCCTCCAAATGGATTTGGAGATAGAGTCTTTCAAGGGGTAATGATGGTTAAAGGAAGTCATTTGAGTAGGCCTTATCCAATAGGATTGGTGTCCATATAAGAACAGATTAGGAGCCAGGCGTGGTGGCGCACGCTTGTAATCCCAGTACTTGGGAGACTGAGACAGGAGGACCTGGGTTCGCGGCCAGCCTCAGCTACTTAGTGAGGCCTCTGCAACTTAGTGAAACCCTGTTTCAAAAATAAAGAATAAAAAATAGGGCTGGGGGTATAGTTCAGAGGTAGAATGTCCCTGGGTTCCATCCCCAGTACCGCAAAAAAAAAAAAAAAAGAACAGATTAGGGCACAAATGGGCACAGAGGAAAGGTCACAGAAGACACAAGGAGAAGACACAGGAGAAGACACAAGCAGCCAGGAGGGGCCTCAGGAGAGACCAACCCTGCCTAGACTTTGACCTTGGACTCCCAGCATCCAGAAGTTGGAGACCGTAAGTTGCTGTTGTTTAAGGCCCCGGGCTGTGCTCCTTGTTATAGCAGCCCTAGCAAACTGAAACAGAGACAGAAAATGTCAGCTTGGTAATAATAGTCAGGCCACGCTGGCCATAGGCTCCCGGGTTCGCTCATATCTTGTTAACAGTGGCTGACTTGAACTTGGTAAGTGCTATGTATTCTGCCGAGAGATTTATGTAGCTCAGTGGCAAGAGTCATGAACACAATGTCTGGGGTTGAAACCCCCACTTCTTAGATGTCAAACTGAGGTGAAGAGACCCCCCCCACCCCAGCGCACGCTGGCTGGACCTTGACCGTTACTCAGAGTGCATCATCTTCTATGGGGAACCACGGGGAGGGAGAATCACAAAAAGGGAGAAAAGAAACGGTGCCCTGTTCTTCATATTCCTGTTTTATCCACTCATTTCTGGCATGATATTTTGACTGCAGGTGAGTGATTCTGGAATCAAATGCACCTCTTCTAGAAATGACATGGGTTGCCCCAGAATCAAGCTTGGTGTCTGCTCTGAATTGGGGGGTCACATCTTTCTCCCTTTTTAGGGCACATCTATGGTTGGGTGCTTACCTTCCAAATTACCCAATACCACCAATTCCCCGTGGATGATACTAAAAAGACCAGGCTCGACAAGAGCAAACGGGGTACAGTCACCATTTAGGAGGCGAGGTCAATGAGCGGGGCCGGATGCTGGTGAATCTGTGACTCTCATGGAATTGCAGAGTTGTAGCACTGAGCGGGCCTTATGCATCCTCCGGTCTGTTTAATTCGTGGCTCTGTGGTGGCACTTTTCATAGTCTGGGTCGCTTTAGAGTGGGCTGTGTGTCTGAGTGTAAGTGAAGGGTCATATGTTTTCGCCAATATTCGCAAACTATGGAGTAATTGGGATACAAGAGGGACTCCAGATAATGGAGGAGAAGCCTCAGTGGAGCCAGGGAGGTGGACTAAGGGTAGGGGAGCGGGAAGACTGAGGTTCATTAATGGAAATACTACTATCCACTATGTGTATATATATGAATATACCAATGTCAGTTTCGGTACTCTGTACTGGGAAGGGGGGAGATGGGGAGGTGGGGGGGCACCAAGTGCTGTGTGCATGTATGTCACTGTCAACATGATTTACATTATGATGTGAGACTATAATGCACCAATAAAAGCACATAGAATATAATGGCTTTGCAGAAATTCAATTTATTAGTCCTTAAAACTCACTAATTTTTTATTTATTTATTTATTTATTTATTTATTTATTTATTTATTTAATCTATTTATTTGCAGTACTAGGGATTGAACCCAGGGGCATTCTACCTCCGAGCTACATGCCCAGCCCATTTTCTTTTATTCCTTATTTTGAAACAGGGTCTCACTAAGTTATAGAGGGCCTAAGTAGCTGAGGCTGGCCGCAAACCCAGATCCTCTGGTCTCAGCCTCCCAAGTACTGGGATTACAAGCGTGCGCCACCACGTCCAGCTAAAACTTGCCAATTTTATAAAGGGAAAAGGAGCATGTGAGGACCCAGGGCACACCAAGTGGGGTAAGTAATCCTGCCCCAGGAGTGTCCCTTTAAGAAAGTCATGGCAGGTGAGAAGGTCACCCTTCTCTGCTCTTGAATTTGAGGTGAGCTTTGTGTGCAGAGAGCACTGCACCCAGAGCTCCGCATGCAGGTAAGAACGAGGATTATCCCCATTTCACAGGTAAGGAAACTGAGGCTCTGGGAAGTTAGGTAACTTGCTTGAGGTCAAGTTCTTCACCTGCCCAAACCACTACGAGCTTCACATACACACACACACACACACACACACACACACACACACACACGTATGCACACACACACACACGTATGCACACACACACACACACACACAAAAGTGGGGGAGACAACATGAACTTGAAATTAAAAGAAATTAAAACAGCAGCTAGACATTCACTGATTCAAAAAATGGAGAAAACATATTGACTTGGTTTTGAAATTGTGTAATAACTGGAAACTGGTTTAGAACTTAAGTTTGGCACAGTTTTAAAGGGTCAGTCAGGAGTAATACAAAATCTGATTTTTAAAAAAAGAGCTATGCTGGGCATGGTGGCACACACTTGTAATCCCAGTACTTGGGAAGCTGAGACAGGAGGATCACAGGTTTGGGCCCAGCCTCAGAAACTTAGCAAGACCCTAAGAAACTTAGTGAGGCCCTGTTTTAAAATAAAAATAAAATAATAAAAGGCGCTGGGGGGGGTGTAGCTCAGAGGTAGAGTGTCCCTGGGTTCAATTCCCAGCATCACCAAAAAAAAAAAAAAAAAAGAGAGAGAGGGAGAGAGAGAGAAAAGAAAGTCAGTCAATGTCAGTCAATGTATTTTCAAGGCAGCAACCACAATTTGAAGTGGGGGTGGTGAACAGATATAAAGCAAGTGTCATTAAGCATTTTGTGACTAGCTTATGGCCAGAGTAAAATATAAAGAAAATCCATATAGTTTTGATAATTATCGAGTATTAAAAATATCACCCCCCACCTATTTTTAGTCAAGTGCAGTGGTGCACACCTGTAAATCCAGTACTTGGGAGGCTGAGACAGGAGAATCACAGGTTCGAAGCCAGCCATTAGCAGGACCCTGTTTCAAAATAAAAAAGCAAAAAGAGCTGGTAGGCATAGCTCAGTGGTAGAGTACTACTGGGTTCAATCTCCGGTAACACAACATACACACACACACACACACACACACACACACACACACACTTTTTAAGGATTAGGAAGAATATTCAGTTGAATATTGCTCAACTCAACCATTTAATTATACAAATGTCTTTTTCAAAATACGGACTACAGCCTCAGAGGGTATGTGTAAGCTTTCTATGCATGTCTTCTTTATAGTAATAACAAGCAGAAAGTAAATACAATTTGGTGTTTAAATAGCTTCCGTCTTTTCTTTGGCCACTGGGACCTTCATTTCATTTAATTAATCCGTCCATTGCTGGTGCGTACCATCTGGGGCAATGCGTTGGGACACTCAGATTTCCTGGTGTACAAAAGAACGGTCCACGTGTTTTGACACTGGATTGTGCACTTGGAGGTGGGTCTGTGTGCAGTCATTCTGGAAACATACTTCCTCGAATCTCCTGTGTGATAAGCGATCTGATAAGCTTTCAGCAGCTCCTGCCTGATTTCAGCGTCTAGAGTGTAGTATTTGTGCTGGGTTCCGCAGCTTAGAGAAAGCAAACGATTTTTGAGCAGCACTCGGTGCGGTGCAGGCACCCCCACTGGAGGCTCGACTCCTTGGAGCAGTTACCTGTTGCTGGGCTGGATGTTAACCTTGGTCCCTGAATATTGAAATCCAGGAACTTGCTTGGCTTTTCCTGTTGTGATGAATGCATGCAAAGACCACATCAGTAAATCTCGCAGCTCTTCCTTCAACTGTGTGTGTGTGTGTGTGTGTGTGTGTGTGTGTGTGTGTGTGTGTTTCCCTTCAGGGCTGTTCTCACTCCAGGGCATTTTCTGGCCATTCCCCTGGCGGGAGAATTGCGGGTCTGGGGGTGAGTGCTGGTGGAAGCCGAGGCCAGCAAAGGCAGGGACGACTGTTACCTTTGATGCCCTTCCCAGCGCGCTGCTCTGACTAATGAGCAGAGGCCACTAATGAAGAGCGAGGCTGGGACTCTCCTTTTCCAGAGACAGAGCCCATTACCCTCTTGGTCCCCACTCGCCTGCGGGCACCGGGCCTGCTTCCCAAATGGATGGCTTCCGGCTCGCTGTGCCGCTCCCCATCCTGGTGCCAGTGGCCGTGAATAACCTTGCTTTTGTGTGTATTTATTTTATTTTGAATTTCTCCACTATGGTTCTTTCCACCTCCAATCCCCACCCTCCCCCGCCCCCACACACCCTCTTGCCGGGCCCAGGCGGTGATGTTTCTTGAAATGTTAGATTCTTTCTTCCTCTCTCCCCCCTCCAGTTCTGGAAGCATTTTGTTTCTGTACTGCTTTGTGAAGCGGGTGCTGAGTCCAGATCCTTGGGGCTTTAAAGTCGAATTAATTATTAAACAGGAAGGGAGCAGTACTTTCAGCAGGCGCCAAGAAACTATACTTAACTGCAACCTGGCCCTGTTTTTTTCCCACCCCTGTCCTGTGGTTTGCTGAAGGCGACCGGAGATTTTTTATTCTAGTTTTAATCAAGCATTTCTATACGTTTTCAGGGAGTTGAGAGTTGGCAGCAAAGGGCTGGGGGACCAGTCTTCATCATCTCCTGATCATTTTGGCCCCCCAAAATTATTTTTTAAAAAATCAGAAATACTTTCCCAGTTCATAAATCAACTTGAAATGACCCACTCCGGACCGTTCACCTTTCCTGAGAGCAGGGTGGACTTTCCTCTCAACTACATGCATGTTTAATTTGATAAGTTCCCCTTGGTAGGGAATGGAACTTTTCCAATAAAACCATCGGAAGGCTGACTTTGTTGCTGTGGGATTGTTAGAATCATTGTTTTAAGGTAGGAACTAAGGTGACGGTATCAAACCCTGTATTTAAAAATACTAATGAAGACACGCTGCAGAATTTCTTAATTTCCTGAGTCTAGGCATGGCTACTTTTCAGAAATTCACAACCCAGTGGAGTTGATGGGTCAGCTTGGCCCGGGGAGGGATGGATGGACATTCTCGCCGGGCTGCATGCACGAGACAGCACCAGTGTTTTCTAGAAAAACCCAATCCCTTATGGAAGGTATTGAAATAATAGCTTTCAGTGGCAGGGAGAAGTTTTCTGGAAGCTTCTCCCATCCCAGGCTCACCATTTGACTTTCACCTGGCTTCTGGGGTTTGCTGGGGGGGCTGTTCCTAGTCTCGGGCGACTGGCTTTCCATAGGAAGCTTGGTAGGAAGTACTCAGCTCCATTAAGTCTCGCCCTGTAGCTGAACAGCGGTGGTGCGGGCTGTTGGGGTGGGGAGGGAGGCAGAGCTAGCTGGGTGCAGCTGGGTGCGTGGGCAGGAGTGTGAAACAGCCTCAAAAGGAAAGAGAACAAAGATTTGGTTAAAAATTTAGATTCATGCATATAAATTTGGAACAGGCAAAAAAAAAAAAAGTCCAGTACCCACAACTCTCCCACACCCCTCCCAGTGCTGGCGAGGAGGTGTGCATGTGAGAACGCCTTCGGTCCAACACAACACAGTTCTGTCACCCCTCACACTGTACCTGGGCACAGTGCACCATATAGAGCCTTGGACCTCTTTTAAAATGTGAGATGCAAGCCGGGTGTGGTGGTGCACGCCTGTAATCCCAGTACTTGGGAGGCTGAGACTGGAGGATCACAGATTCAGGGCCAGCCTCAGCAACTTAGTGAGGCCCTCAGCAACCAGCAACTTAGCGAGACCCTCTTTCAAAATAAAAAATAAAATAGGGCTGGGGATGTAGCTTGGAGGTGGAATGCCCCTGGGTTCAGTCCTCAGAACCACACACACACACAAAAGTGAGATGCTCTGTGAGCCTTGTATTCAACTATTATTTTTCAGTGCTTATTTTCCTTCAGGAATAAATAAATATCTGTGCATTCTTGCTGACAATTCTTTATTTAAAAAATATAAAAAGTCTATCTTTGTGTATTATCTGTATCTCAACTATGTAAATTTCCAACTGTCAATATATTTCATTATAATAAACCAATAAAAGAGTGAGATCTAAGCCGGGCGTGGTGGCGCACACTTGTAATCCCAGTACTTTGGGAGGCGGAGACCGGAGGATCCAGGTTCGCAGCCAGCCTCAGCTCTCTCTGTCTCTCTGTCTCTCCCTGTCTCTCTCTCTCTCTCTCTCTCTCTCTCTCTCTCTCTCTCCTTAGTGAG
>PVJS01012303.1:0-44130 GCA_004027185.1 Glis glis | reverse complement strand
TCTTTTTTTTTTTTTTTTATACTTTATTTTGAAACCGGGTCTCACGAAGTTGCGGAGGGCCTCACTAAGGAGAGAGAGAGACAGACAGACAGACAGACAGAGAGACAGAGAGAGAGTTGAGGCTGGCCGCGAACCCGGATCCTCCTGTTTCCGCCTCCCAAAGTACTGGGATTACAAGCGTGCGCCACCACGCCCGGCTTGACAAAGCCTCTTAAAACAAATAAAAAGTCTTAACAAAGAAATAGGAGTTGACAGGGTGTGGTGCCAATGCCTGTAATCCTAGTACTTGGGAGGCTGAGACAGGAGGATCGCAGGTTTGAGGACAACCTAGTGAGACCCTGTTTCAAAATAAAAAATGAAATAGGACTGGGGGTGTAGCTCGGACGTAAAATGCCCCTGGGTTCAATCCCCAGTACCAAAAAAAAAAAATTAGGAGTTATTAAAACGGGTAATAACTACTACTCCAGAGACTGAAGCGGGAGAATCACAAGTCCAAGGCCAGCCTGGGCAACTCAGGGAGACCCTGTCTCAAAATAAAAATTTTAAAAAGGGCTGGTGATGTGGCTCAGTAGCAGAGCAATTGCCTAGCACACCTCTCACACACACCAAAGAACAATACCTGAAATTAAGACAGAAGTTATCTTAAAATACAATAATGGAAATGTTTAGCTTTATCGAAGTATAATTGATATATAAAAATTGCACATATTTGATGTATATATTTTGAAGAATTTGGGCATATGCACACATCCATAAAATACTAAATATATCACCTCCAAAATTTTTCTAGTGTTCTTTTGTGCTGTGTGTGTGTAAGAACACTTAACCTAATCTCTATCCCCTTAGCTTAGTTTGCATTGCAGCTTACTCTACTGTTAACTAGAGCCATTACGTTGTGCAGATCCCTAGAACTTACTCATCTTACATACTGAAAGTTTATACCCATTGAGCAATGGCTCCCTACTTTTCCCTTTTCCCTAACAACAAGTGTTTAAACTTGCTGGATGGGCTCAATAGTAGAGTGGAGATGACAGAGAATATATAATCAGTGAACTTGAGGACAGATCAAGAAAATTTACTTAATGTAAACAACAGAGAAAATGGAGAAAAATGAACAGAACCTCAGGGACCTGTGAGACAATAGCATAAACTAACATAGCATCAGAATCCCAGAAGAAGAGAAAGTGGAAAAGCATTCAAACTATCAAGAGCTGAAAACTCCCCCAAATTTAGTGAGACACAAACATACAGATTCAGAAAACGGAGCAAACTGCAAAGGGAATAAACCTAAAGAAATCCATGTCTGAACACATCATAATTAAACTTCTAAAAACTAAAGGCAGCAATAAAAATATCTTAAGAGCTACCAGAGAGCATTACCTATAGGCAAACGGCAATTCGAATGACAGCAGATCTCCTATCTGAACCCATGGGGGCCAGAAGGAAGTGGCACACATTTTTCAAGGGCTGAAAGACATGAGCTGTCAACCACCCATTCTACATCTGGCAATACTAGGCTTTGGGAATGAAGAGGAAATAGAAATGTTCTCAGACCAAGGAAAAGTGCATGCAAATCCAACGATGACATTCCTGTCTTATAACCCCTGTGACTTGAGTTCTCCAACCGCGGAGTGTATTTTATATTTTTTAAAAGCTAGATGCTAGCCAGGCGTGGTGGCGCACGCTTGTAATACCAGTACTTTGGGAGGCGGAGACCAGAGGATCCGGGGTTGCGGCCAGCCTCAGCTCTCTCACTCCCTCCCTGTCTCTCTCTGTCTCTCTCTCTCTCTCCTTAGTGAGGCCCTCCGCAACTTCGTGAGACCCGGATTCAAAATAGAGTATAAAAAATAGGGCCAGGGGCGTAGCGCGGAGGTAGAACGCCCCTGTGTTCAATCCCCGGTACCGCAAAAAAAAAAAAAAAAAAGCTAGATGCTGATGCCTCACACTCAAACTCTATTTCATAGCTCTGAGGAAACTCAGAATCAGGTTTTTTTTTGTTTGTTTTGTTTTTGCGGTACCGGGGATTGAACGCAGGGGCGTTCTACCTCCGCCCCCGGCCCTATTTTTTATACTTTATTTTGAAACCGGGTCTCACGAAGTTGCGGAGGGCCTCACTAAGGAGAGAGAGAGAGAGAGAGAGAAAGAGTGAGAGAGCTGAGGCTGGCCGCGAACCGGGATCCTCCGGTCTCCGCCTCCCAAAGTACTGGGATTACAAGTGTGCGCCACCACGCCCGGCTTTCAGAATCAGCTTTTTATCAACCTCTCCCCTACCTCCTCTGCAAAGTGATGATCACAGAGCCGGTAGACAGACCACAAATGGGGTCAGCCTGACCTGAAGACTGATGTCTGTTCCTTTTCCCAGAGCCCTCAGACCACAGAACTGTCCCCTCCATCTCTCCAGCTACATCCCTCCCTGTCCCCGGCCTTGGCCCCATACTTGAACTACTTTTAACTTCTCCCAGTACGTCAGAGGATCACTCTATCTGCATGTCTCTGATCTGGAAAATTAGCTTGGTGAGGTGTTTACCTCTGTTTTCCCAGAACATAGTATAGTGCCTGCACAGAGGGGAGGTTCAGAAAACATTCATGAATGGAAAGAATGAATGAAACTCTTCGAGATAAGGATCATTATCATTATTATCCTCACTTACTAGCATGTTAATTCAGACTATTCAAGGCTCTAAAGTGACTTTTGTTAAGTCTCCAGCAAGTGGCAGAGGTGGGATTCAAACCCAGGTCCTCTCAAGCCAGTTCCCCCACAATACCATAGAGATACCCAAGAAATGATTCACTCAGTAGAACCACATCTTCCTGCCTCTCCTTCCCCCTTCCCTCTGCTACTCTTAGGTCCCTACCCTAACCCTACTGAAAAAAAAAATTAAGGAAAATCTCCCGATTCCCAGCTATAATGCAAAATTCCAGAGCTCTGGAGTCAGACAGACCTGAATTTGAAACCTGCTCTGTCTCTCACCTGTGTGGGGCTGGACAGGTGACCTAAGATCCATCCCAACACTGCAAAAGGATGACGCACATAAAGTGATGATTGCAGTGCCTGGCCCACAGTAGGTCTTCAATAAATGTCCATCCCACCAGCCCTTCCTCCCCTGGGTGAGGATAGGTGGGGGACTTGAGAAAAGGACAAAGTCTGGTTTCCAGGTCCTCTGTCTTTTCTTTCCCCCGGTCTGCAGTATTCCCTCCCTGGGTCTTCTCACCCTCTTCCCCCTTACCTCCCCCCAACTCCCACCTGCCACACTCTCAGGACGTACCTGCCAAAATTCTTTCTCTGTGAGCCTTGAGCTGCTGATGTCAAGTTCAATGAGTTACCTCCACCTGGGGCATCCACATGGTAACAGAAAATTCAGCTATAAGCCAAAGGTATGAAGTTCTAACTGTGGAATTACAGACAGAGGGGGAGACTTTAACCCAGGGGGGTGGGGTCGAGGTGGTAACTGCCTTGTGGAGGCTGCAGAGGCTGACCCCACCCCTGGGACTTTCTCTGAGCCACACCTCAGCTTACCTAGGCTCCCCCCAGCCCAGGCCAGTCTTACGGCCTTTGTGAGGTCACCATGACCTGGAAGATCCCTGGCCAGTAAGACCCCTGTTCCTTCCTACGCAGCAGGGAGAAGCAGGGGAGGTGTCCTGTCAAAGGACCTGTCTCCAGACACACACACACACACACACACACACACACACACACACACACACACATGCAACCACCGCTGGAAAAAACCTCACTTAAATGAAGTCTGAGCTGCTCCACTGGCATTCAAGAACCCCCAAAAACCCTCACCATGTGACCGTATACTTCTTGTTTTCTTGGGGTGACAGGGGTGTGTGTGTGTGTGTGTGTGTGTGTGTGTGATACTGGGGTTGAACCCAGGGGTGTTCCACCAAGCTACACTCCCAATCCTTTTTTTTTTTTTTTTTGCGGTACCGGGGATTGAACCCAGGGGCGTTCTACCTCCGCGCTACACCCCTGGCCCTATTTTTTATACTTTATTTTGAAACCGGGTCTCATGAAGTTGCGGAGGGCCTCACCAGGTAGAGAGAGAGAAAGAGAGAGACAGGGAGAGAGAGAGAGAGAGAGAGAGAGAGCTGAGGCTGGCCGCGAACCCGGATCCTCCGGTCTCTGCCTCCCAAAGTACTGGGATTACAAGCGTGCGCCACCACGCCCGGCCCCCCCTTTTTTTTAAACACAGTTTCCCTAGGTTGCTAAGAGTTTCACTAAATTGCTGAGTCTGGTCTCGAACCTGTGATCCTCCTGTCTCTTCCAAGTACTGGGATGACAGGTGTGAGCCACCAATGCCTGGAGACAAGGGCTGTTGTTATTATTATTATTATTATTAGTAGTAGTAGTAGTAGTAGTAATTTATTTATTTATTTATTTGTTGTACTGAAGATTGAACCCAGGGGCATTCTACCTCCAAGCTACACACCCAGCCCTTTTTTTTTCCTTCTTTTTCTTTTTTTCCTTTCAGAAACATGGTCTCCCTAGGTTGCTGAGAGTCTCACTATGCTGTTGAGGCTCTCTTCAAACCTGCAATTCTCCTGTCTCGGCCTCCCAGGTACTGGGATTACAGGTGTGCACCGCCACACCTGGCAGCAAGGGCTTTTGAACCAGGTGGTGTGTGGTGAGGAAACTGAGATCTATAGAGGGAAAATATGGCCCAAGGTCACGAGCTAGGATGCCAGCCGGTGTGCCCAAGTCCTCGATCTTTTCGATCTTTTCCCTACTCCACCCTACCTCCTCCACCAGGTACAGATAACTGGGTGGAGCAGGGTGGGGAGGAGGTCAGGGCCAGGAGACCCAGAACTATGACCTACATTCTATGATAAGGAAATGAGGACCCTGCAGCTATCTCTCTAAAGAACTTCTCTTTAATGATAAGCAATAACTGAGATCATTAAGATGACAGTGACTAGATAGGAAAACTTCACTGGGCACCATTTACAAAATGAGAGTGAAAAATGTCCATGAAGTTGTATTCTTGTTTCTACCCAGGCCAGGAAATCTTAGGATGTTCTTAGATATAAAACCTAATTTGTTCTGAGACGTGCTGCCCCTAAATCATGAGCCTCACTCCCCACCCGAGTGCCTGTCAGCCCTTGACAGTGACCTCACAGGAGCAGCCGATGATAGGCAGGTTCTAGAATTCCCTCCTGTCCACCTTGAATCTCGCCCTTCCTGTCCACTCCTTCATCCTTCCTACTCTGGTCCACACCTGGCCTCTGCACCTCCAGTCCCCTCCTGCTGCTTCAGGGGCCTTGTGTCTTCCAGAATTCCTCTTCTACTTGTTCCTCTCCCATGGCCTATAAAACACAGCCAAGTCTTCTCCTAGCACAATTCTTTCCGTCAAAAGTTGCTTCTTGCCGGGCGTGGTGGCGCACGCTTGTAATCCCAGTGCGTGGTGGCACACGCTTGTAACCCCAGTACTTCGGGAGGCGGAGACCGGAGGATCCGGGTTCACGACCAGCCTCAGCTCTCTCACTCTCTCTCTCCCTGTCTCTCTCTCTCTCTCTCTCTCTCTCTCTCTCTCTACCTAGTGAGGCCCTTGGCAACTTCGTGAGACCCAGTTTCAAAATAAAGTATAAAAAATAGGGCCGGGGGCGTAGCGCAGAGGTAGAACGCCCCTGCGTTCAATCCCTGGTACCGCAAAAAAAAAAAAAAAAGTTGCTTCTTTCTTCCCAGCAGCCCCTCACTGGCTCTTAGCTAGTGTGACAAGTGGCTCCCAAGGACCCTTTCTGACTCCTACCTCTCCTCCCTGGCCTCCTGCAGGTAACTAACCACCAAGTGCTTCCAATCTTACCTCCAAGTCTGCCCTGTCCCTTCTACCCCACACCCTCAATCCTAACTGGATCCTCATCTCAGGAGGCCCAGACACGGGCCAGTCTTCTAGGGAATGTCCCCAGGGCAGGTGCAGCCCTCTCCCTGTGACCTGCACCCCCCCCCAAGGGAGCTTCCCTACAAGTCATCTCCCCCATAGCACCTTCCATGTCTCCTCACTGCCCGCAGGGTCATACCCAGCCCCTGGGTCTGGCATCCAGGATCCTTCACAGTCTGCCCCCACCTGCCCAACCACCTCATTCCTGCTGCCATTTCAATTTTCTAGTTTGCACTGAAGCATCATACATATGCAGAAAATTGCATATCCGTATCAAGTCTGATGAATGCTCACTAAGCGAGCGCACCCACGTAACCAGCACCCAGATCTAGACATACAGCACTACCAGAACCCAGAAACCCTCCTGCCTCCCTTCAATCAATACCCCCCAAACCAGGGTTACTGCTACCCTGACTTCTAACACCATAGTTCAGATTTGCCTGTTTTTGCACTCTCTAGAAATGGAATTAGCACATACTCTTTTTCCTTTTTTTTTTTTTTTTGGTACTGGGAATTGAACCCAGGGGCATTCTACCTCTGAGCTACACCCCCATCCCTATTTTATTTTTTTATTTTGAAACAAGGTCTTGCTAAGTTGCTGAGGCTGGTCTTAAACCTGCAATCCTCCTGTAGCAGGCTCCCAAGTACTGGGATTACAGGTGTGCACCACCACGCCCAGTTTAGCACATACTTTTGTTTCTGACTTCTTTGGTTCAATATGTTTTTGAGATTTGATGTATTTCACATCTGGTAGCTATCCTTCTCCCAAGTGTTGGCTCTCTTCTTGTTTTTTTTTTTTTTTTCCCTGCTCTTGGTTTCTTTCCAAAGCCTTTGGGTTTTATATTTTGTCCAGCGTTCAGAACTGTCACCTGTGCAAGCACTGGGCTGATAGGAGCAACTTTGCTATTATCAGAGTAGAGCTTCTTCTTTTTTATTCTTATTTTGTTTGTTCTCTTTCCCTACTTCTTTTTAGATTCCATAATTTGTCTTTCTTCTTTCATTCCTTTTCCCACTTTCTACTTGTTTGGAAGTTGCATATTCTATGCCTTTTTTTTTTTTTGGTACCAGGGATTGAACCCATTTTTATCTTTTAATTATTTATTTATTTAGTACTGGGGTTGAACCGAGGGGCATTCTACCTTTGAGCTACATTCCCAGCCCCCTCCCCCTTTTTTTGGAAAGAGTCTCATTAAGTTTCTGAAGCTGGCCTCAAACCTGCAATCCTCTGGTCTCACCCTCCTAAGAACTGGTGAGGAGTTAGATATTGGGTGGGCAGTGAGGGAATGGGACTCCTGGGAGATAAAATGTTAAGAAAAACAAAAATCCAGACCTCTCCCCCCTGAGAAGGAAGGTGGTTATGTGTTGTTCATCAGACCTGAACGTGGACAATTGAATGTGGACAAGTGGAGCCAAGATGTCAAGAGCGAGAGGTGCATGTGTACCAACCACAGAGCCATGAACTGTTGCCACGTATAGACCAGGGAACAAACGTACAGAACGGTCTCACGACTCTGGGGAGCTGACGGCCATCGATGACAAATTAACCAAGTCAAGAAACAATATGAAGCCGGGCATGGTGGCACACGCTTGTAATCCCAGTACTTTGGGAAGCGGAGACCGGAGGATCCAGGTTCGCAGCCAGCCTCAGCTCTCTCTCTCTCTCTCTCTCTCTCTCTCCCTGTCTCTCTCTCTCCCTGTCTCTCTCTCTCTCTCTCTCTCTCTCTCTCTCTACTTAGTGAGGCCCCCTGCAACTTCGTGAGACCCGGTTTCAAAATAAAGTATAAAAAAATAGGGGTGGGGGTGTAGCGCGGAGGTGGAACGCCCCTGGGTTCAATTCCCGGTACCGCAAATAAAAAAAAAAGAATATGAAAAATGGGGACTTTCTTCATTGGTTAATGTCTACACAAAGGGGCTTTAAACATATATAAACCCCTATACCCAGCATCAATATGGGCTATCCTCTCGGGACTCCTCCCCTGCATGGGAGCTTTAAGCCTGCTACTCTCTTTGGTGGATCGAGTAGACTTTAGGGAAAGGTGATGTGCAATTGACAGTGGTTGGGCCGGCTACACTCAGGCAGTTCCAGAAGCCCCACTGGACTGCGGAGTCTGCCAAGGCCCCTAGGGGTGACCTGCCTCTCTGCTTGCTTGCTCTTTCAGAATAAACTTTCTACATTCACTTTCCTGGTGTCCGCAGATTTCATTCTTTAACTCTGTAAGACAAGGACCTAGTAAGAAACTTGGTATCACTGATATTACAGGTGTGGACCTCCATGCCCGACCCTTATTATTTATTTTGAGACAGGGTCTCTCTAAGTGGCCCAGGCTTGGCCTCAAACTTGAGATATGCCTGCCTTGGCGTCCCAAGTAGCTGAGATTACAGGAGTGTGCCACTGCACCTGGTTCTGTGTCTATTCTTTAGGGTTACTCTAACCATTTTAACATTCATACTTAAGTTAGCAAAGTCTAAAGTTAATACTGTTATCCTCCTTCAAAAAACATAAGTAAACAGACAAAAACCACAGGGACCTTAGAAGATTCTGATTCCAGTCAGCCAGCTCCAACTTCTATGCTGCTGTTTTCCCTTATTTTAGTCGTCTTCTGTTTTAAAAACACTACCAGTTAGACATTATTATTGCTTTATGCAATCAGGGTTTGTTTAGATTTAACCAATATCTTCCCGAGATCTTTGATCTTGTGTGTGTGTGTGTGTGTGTGTGTGTGTGTGTGTGTGTGTGTGTGTTTTACGCTGGGGATTGAACCCAGGGGCATTCTACCTCTGAGCTACACCTCCAGCTCTATTTTATTTTTTATTTGGAAACAGGTTCTCGTTAAGTTGTTGAGGGCCTCGCTAAGTTGCTGAGGCTGGTCTGGAATCTGCGATCTTCCTGTCTCAGCCTCTCAAGTACTGGAATTACAGGTGTGCACCACCACGCCGGGCTTCAGCAGCAGTTCTTGGGCAGCTGCTCCACATCTGCAACACCCAGAGCCTTCTAAGTACCCTGTCTTCCTCTCCCCTATGACTTGTCATGGGTTGGGGTGGGGGAATATCAAAGCAAACCCAGGTAACAAAGCCTGAGGCGCAAACATCCACTGGTCTTTGGCCATTCTGGGTGGTGTGGTGTGGAGTGCTGTGTGCTTTGTGGGGTGCAGGGGTGGGCAGTGCTAAATCCAAGGATGCTGGGGACTCAGTATCAGCTTCCAGAATCACCCTTCCAGAAGCAGAGCTGAGTCTGTCACTCTCCTGTTCATCCCGTAGATGAAGACCCTCTCTGGGCTGAAGCCAAACTCGTGTGGGTGTGTGTGTGTGTGTGTGTGTGTGTGTGTGTGTGTGTGTGTGTGTTACTGGAGATTGAACCTAGGGGCATTCTACCTTTGAGCTACACCCCCAGCTCTGTTTTATTTTTTATCTTGAAATAGAGCCTCACTAAGTTGCTGAGGCTAGCCTTGAACCTGCGGTCCCCCTGTCTCAGCCTCCCAAGTACTAGGATTACAGGCATGCACCACCAGGCTCGCCTCCCCAGCCTCAACTCTCAACCCCACTCCCATGTCCCACGTGGCACTTGGGTACCCTGCGCTGCAGGGATCTCCAAGTCAGCTCAGTCCCTGCCTCTTCTGAATGCCTCCTGGCCACAGAGGAGGTTGGGGTTCCTCCCCTGTGCTACTAATCCCCATGTCTCTTGATCCTGCATGCCCCCCGCCACTTTCCAGGCCTGACATCCTTACAGGCTGTGAGCTCCCTTCAGCAACACCAGCCCTAAGACAGCCAGAGTCCACTGACAGTCCCCAATTCCTCTCCTTCAGAATGTTCTGGGTGGATCTCAGAGCCTAGCACGGTGCCTGGCACAGACAGCATGCTCAGTAGCACAACTGGTAACTTACACCTCAAAAGACACAGTGGAGGAGGTCTTCAAACTTAAAGCCCCTTTCAGCCAAGACACAGAGAGCCCTCCGCCAGAGGGGTGGCTGCACCCTTCTCAGGAGGATGGGCTTCACGCGGCCTGCTGGACAGGAGGACGTGCAGACACCTCGGCCCCACTGCGTGCACCTGACTCAGGTCCCAGATGTGAAAGGGGGAGGATGATGCCACCACAGGGATGTCAGGGCACTAACTGAGCTACAGTTCTAACACAAGGGCGGTTTGTACACGGAGAGCCCTCTGGACTGGAAGAACCAAGTTTTGGGTTTTTCTTTCAAAAGAGATTTTCCAGCATTTGGTGCTAAATAATACTAATATTAATATTAATATCATTATTACTATTATTTTGTGGTACTGGGGATTGAACCCAAGGGCATTCTACCTCTGAGCTACACCCCCAGTCCTATTTTAATTTGTGTGTGTGTGTGTATGTGTGTGTGTGTGTGTGTGTGTGTGTGTGTGTATGTGTGTGTGACTGAGGATTGAGCCCAGGAGCATTATACCTCCGAGCTATACCCCCAGTCCTATTTTACTTTTATTTGGAAACAGGGTCTCGCCAGGTTGATGCAAGTCTCACTACTTGCTGAAGCTGTCCTTGCTTGAACCTGCAAATCCTCCTATCTCAGCCTCCCAAATACTGGGATTACAAGCATACGCCATCATGCCCGGCTATTTTAATTTTTTATTTTGAAACAGGGTCTCACTAAGTTGCAGAGGACCTCACTAAGTTGAGGCTGGCCGCGAACCTGCAATCTTCCTGTCTCAGCCTCCCAAGTACTGGGGTTACAAGTGTGTGCCATCACGCCCGGCTTGGTGTTAAATATTATAACCCAAAAAAGTGACCATCCCATGCTCAATGGGTGTGGACAAGAAGAGGCCAGGAGATGCCATACAGCCAGGCAGCTGGGCCTGGAGTCAGCCTGGCCTGTGTCGAATATGACATTGAGGTGACTTGGGGACAAGCAGTGACCTCTCTGAGCCGCAGTTTCTTCTGCAGCATGGGGACATAAGAACCACTTGGTAGTGTTGTGACAAGTAAATGAAATAAAGATGTGAGATGCTTCAGAAGAAATCAAGAAGCAATGTATTAGTCTTAGTAAAGAAAAATGCAAACTAGCCCAGGCCACTACACCATGCCCCTAAGTCACTCGCTGATCAGTCGCCACGCGCCCTGCTGGATTTCTCCATGACCCTCTGAGCCCTGAAATCCTTGAGCATGTTTGTTTCATGTGATTCTTGGACTCATTTAAACTCTAGGGTCGGGCTGGGGATGCGGCTCAGTGGCTAGCATACTCGAGGTTCTGGGTTCAATCCCCAGCACTACAAAAATAAATCAATCTCCAGGGTCCCTGGAGTAGGGGCAGTCTCTTAAGTTGCTTCCCATCCTGTTGCACCCAGAGTTCCCTCTGCATTAGGAGGTGACTCAACCCCTTGCCCATGGACCTGCTGTCCCAAGGGTGGCCTGCAGTCATCAGGCCTCTTGCCAGGACTATCAGTTTCAATGCCAGTTCAATCTATCAGCCACAATCTTAGATAGAAGGACAATTCATGTCCCTGGAGCAGGTCTAATCTCTCCTTGTCACCAACCCTTGCCTGACCCAGGAATTCCCTGAGGCAGGGCAGAAAGGCCTCGGTTAGAAAAGCCCATTAGAGATCACCCAGTCTAGCTGCTTCCTTTTACACCGGGCAAAAGGGGGCTCAGAGGGGGGCAGAGACTTGTCCTCAGCCTCCAGAAAACCCAGGCTGAGCTGGACTAGATCTCTGGCCTCCCACCTCCCTGCCTCCCAGGCAGGGACAAGAAGCAGGGGTGGGGGCTCAGTCCCGTGTCCTCCACTACCTCCTACACTGCTCAAAGGTCATTCAGGGGATGGCAGGATTTTCTGCTTGGCCTGTTAAGATGCAAGGAGGGCGGGGAGGAGGGAAGGGCTTCAGGAGCTAGCTGCAGGGCTGCTGGAGCTGCACTGGTCTGGGGAAGAATTAGGTGCGGCTGGGGGCTCCTGCCTCCCACCTGCTCCCAGCTGCAGCCAGCCTCAGGGACTGTGGTACTCGAGTAGGGAAGGGGACATTCTCCAGGGAGGGTCAGCATGGCCTGCAGGTGTTCGGATCGCCGGACTAAGTGGGTGCTGGCCGGCGGTATCAGCGTGGCTCTGGCGCTGGTCATCGGGATCACCCTAGGCTTCACCCTGCAACGGGACACCCAGCCAGGTAAGAGATCGCACTGTTCCCACCCTGGTTGGCGTCCTGCATGGGGAAAGGCTGCTCCATTCACCTGGGGACCTGGAGTAGCCTCCACCTGAGCCTTGAGGGTCCTGCCTTCCCGCCCTCTCCACCCCCCACCCCCGCCTCCGAGGCCTATGGTCTCCTGGAGCCTGCCGTGGGCTTCTGCGCCCACAGTCCCTCTGCCACCAGCCTGCTCTCACCAGCCCACGCTCCTCTGCAGTCAGCGAGCTCTTTCTAAACACAGCCCTCTGCTGCCCTCAGCACGCACCCAACCCTGCTGGCGTTCAAACCTTTTACTACCTGACCGCAGCCCTCCTCTTCCGTCTCGCCCTCTCCCATTTCTCCATCAATACCAGGCCAACGGCCATTCCCATTCTACCTCTGAACTACATCCCCCTGCCAGCCCTTTTTATTTTTTATTTCGAAACAGGGTCTCACTAAGTTGAGGAGGACCTTGCTAAGTTGTTGAGGCTGGTCTCAAATTTGGGATCCTCCTGCCTCAGCCTCCCAAGTACTGGGATTACAGGCATGCGCCACCACGCCCAGCTCAATGGCCATTCCTTTAGACAACTGTGCTGTTTCCCATGGTTAAGCTGTCACTTTTGTTCTTTCTGTCTGGAGTCACCTATTTCCCCCATTCTATCAAATGTACACCCATCCTTCAAGGCCCCCTTTAAATGCCCCCTCTTCTGTGGACTCCCCCTCCCCTGGCTGCCCCAGGCCAGGCCCAGAGCCTCCCTGGACCCAGCCCACACACTTCCCTCTCTTGCAGCACCTGTGGCTCTGGGCCCCTCTGCCTCTCTGCTGGATTGTGTGCTGGACACACAGGGGGAGTCGGGGGCAGGGTGAGGACTGACACTCACAGCCCCTTGGCAGTCATTCCAGGCTGTGAGCAGGACGAGGCCTGCCGCCCTGACGCAGACATGCTGGATTACCTGCTGAGCCTGGGCCAGATCCACCACCGGGACGGCCTGCTGGTCACCTGGTACCACGCAGCCAACAGCCAGGAAGAGATGAAGGCTGCCCTGAGCAGTAAGTCCAGGTGCCAGGGCTGGGGCAGGCCGGGCAGGGGAGGGGGGAGAGAGAGGAAGAGCAGAGGGGAGGCGAAGACACTGTTCACTGCGGCATCGGGATGGCTCTTTGCATGAGCTTGTCCTGCTCCACCTGAGGAAATGGGGGTCTGGGGAACTGGCTCAGGGGTGTGCAGCTGATGAGCTCTGAGCGTAGGATTTGGACTAGCTGTCTGATTCCAAAGTACTGCCCTCCCTCCCAGCCAACCTCCACAGCCAGTCAGGTGCCCACTGTCCCGGCTACGGAAGCCTTTGCCCTCAAGGACTAAGGAAGCCAGAGATCTAAATTTGAGGTCCAGTGCTACCCAAATAAACCGTGAACACCTGAGTGGGTTGGGTAACTCCTCTGAGTCTCAGATGCAAACTGATTAAGGCAACCAGTCAGTAACACACAGTCACATTAACCGTGGGTTTTCCAGAGACTGCTGTACAAGCTGTTTTGTGGGCAGTGTTCAGAGAAGTTGGGTGACTTACTGTAGGCTCCGCTGTCTGAAAGTGGTTAAGCAACATGGTGGCCCCAGAGCCCATGATCTAAGCCACCGCATTGTGCTCAGTCAACAGGAAAACACCATCCCCTTCAGGACAGCTGGGAAGTTCAACAGACAATGTTTGTGAAAGTGCTGGTACTAAACTGCAAAAGATGAAGGAAATGGCCCCCAAACTTGAGCCAGCCTCAGCAGACATAGGGTGCTGGTCCTACCCCAGGGTTTTTGAGCCAGTGGTTTTGGGGTGGGGCTGAGAATTTGCATCATTAACAGGTTCCCAGGTGATATTGATGCTGCTGGCCCCAGGACCTCACTTTGAGGACACTGCTCAAGAAAAATATCCCAATTTCTAGCCAGGCGTGGTGGCGCACGCTTGTAATCCCAGTACTTAGGAGGCTGAGACCGGATGATCCGGGTTCTCGGCCAGCCTCAGCTACTTAGGGAGGCACTCCACAATTTAGTGAGACCCTGTTTCAAAATAAAGAATAAAAAAAAATAGAGCTGGGGGTGGAGCTCGGAGATAGAATACCCCTGGGTTCAATCCCCAGTACCACAAAAAAAAAAGTCTCCCAATTTCAGATGAGGAAACTGAGGAGGAGAGGGTCTTGTCCGAGGTCACACAGTAGCTCTGAAGCAGAGTGAGGCACGGGAGCCAGGCCTCTGGTCTTCTTCCTGCAGGGTTGCCTGTGGGCCTGGGGAAGGTCTGCTGAATGAATGGATGAGGGAGGACTTTCTGGAGGAGCAGGCTGGGTGGTCAGCTGAGGTCAGGCCAGGTGCGCCGCTCCAGGTGGGGCTGGTTTGCTGCTGCTCAGGGGATCCCATCGACGGGGAGGCCCACTGTTGGAACTTGGTGATTAGGAGGACAGAGAGCCCTCTGCCCTTACAGGCAGGGATCCAGGCCAGAGAGGAAGGACCCTCATCTGGGGAGACAGGTCCTGAGGGAATGCAAAAAGGACCCAGGTTCATGCCAGGTCAGCCCTGGCACAGTGGAGGGGCCATCAGGGCCCGCCAAGCCAGGACCTTGGCTGAGAAGAAAGCTGAGAGCCGGTGTGGTAGCACGCGCCTGTAATCCCAGTACTTGGGAGGCTGAGACAGGAGGATCACAGGTTCAAGACCAGCCTTAGCAACATTGTGAGACTCAGCAACCTAGGCAAGGCCCTGTTTCCAGACAAAAAATAGAAAGGTCTGGGGGTGTTTGTAGCTCAGGGGTAGAATGCCCCTGAGTCCAATCCCCAGTACCACACAAAAGAAAGAAAGAAAGTTGAGGGCCCAAAACAGGCAGTGCTCAGCAGCAGGGAACACAGAATGCCCCCCCTCTTAGCTCTGAACCCCTACTAAACTCTCAAAGTCAGGGATCTGATGACATCCACCTGATTAAGTGTGTGAAGTTAAAAGATAAAAATAGCAACGCTCAGCTCTGGCAAGGATGCAGCGAGGCAGGCAGTCATATGTATTTTAGGTGGAAACACAAATTTGAACAACTTTTTTGGAAGGTAACTTGATAATATGGGCTTTAAAATGATCCTGTGAGACCGGGCGTGGTGATGCACACTTGTAATCCCAGTACTTGGGAGGCTGAGATAGGAGGATCGCAGGTTCGCGATCAGCCTCAGCTACTTAGTGAGGCCCTCCTCAGCTTAGTGAGACCCTGTTTCAAAATAAGGATTAAAAAATAGGGCTGGGGGTGTAGCTCAGAGGTAAAATGCCCCTGTGTTCAATCTCCAGTGCTGCAAAAAAAAAAAAAAGATCCTGTGGCCGTGCATGGTGGCACATGCCTGTAATGCCAGTACTTGGGAGACTGAGAGAGGAGGATCACAGGTTCAAAGATAGCCTCAGCAATTTAGTGAGACTCTCAGCAACCTAGCAAGACCCTGTTTCAAAACAAAAAATAAAAAAAGGACTGAGGATATAGCTTGGAGCTAGAACGCCCCTGGGTTCAATCCCCAGTACTACAAATAAAAATAAAATAATCCTATGTTGCCCTGACTCAAATTCCACAAGGAGGGATCAGAGAGAATCAGAAAGTCATGAAAATATGCATCAGTGTTTATTAGTTGCAAAAAACTAGAAACTACCAAATGTCTCAGGAATAGGGGGATGGTGAACTACATCCTTGTGAGTACCTTCGACCAGGTTTTTCAGCCTTTTGTTGTTGGTGTTGGTTTTGTTTTGTTTTGTTTTGTGGTACTGGGATTGAACCCAGGGACATTCTACGTCCAAGCTACACCCCCAGCCCTATTTTATTTTTATTTTGAAACAGGATCTCGTTAGATTGATGAGTCTCACTACTTGCTGAGGCTGTCCTCGAATCTGCAATCCTCCTGTCTCACCCTCCCAAGTACTGGGATTACAGGTGTGCACCACCACGTCCAGCTGTTGTTTTAATGAGATGTAGAAAAGATTGTGAAAATATGTCAAAATGTTTCAAGAAAATTATAAATGCAAGTTAGCTTCAACTTTGTAAAAACTACCCATAGACAAAAATGAAAGAAAATATATTAGAATGTGAACTGTGATAAACATGTGGATGCATATTTTCCTCTTCTTTCTTCTCCCCTGTATTTTTCAAATGTTCTATAACAAATGCATTATAACTTTATGATGAGAAAAAGATTGTTTTAAAAAAAGATCTGAGTTTTGCCTCTTCAACAGGCAGTATCATGGTCTTGGAGGCAGACGTCACTGTCGAAGGGCTCGACACAGCCAATGAGACAGGGGTCCCCATCATGGCCCACCCCCCAGCCATCTACAGCGACAACACCCTGCAGCAGTGGCTGGAGGCTGTGCTGGCCTCTTCCCAGAAAGGTAAGGGCCCTGGACCCCTCCCCAGCTCCCTGGGGTACTGGTCCTTGGGCAGGGACCCGCGAGTCGCCCCCTGCCTTGGCTCCAGACACCCAGGCTCAGTGCAGAGGAGGAGGAGGTGAAAGTGCACGTCCAGGTGTTCTCTCCTGGACACAGGTGAGATGAGGAGCCATGCAAGTACAGAGGAAACAGCACAGTCCACCCACATTCAGGGGGTCCCTGAGGCACCTCCCTGAGGGCTCTGGTGGCTCAGGACCCTCTGCACCTGCCCTGTCCAGGAATTGCAGCCCTTTTGTATCAGATATTTTTCACCCCCATGGCAGCCGCAGGCCCCAAGCCCTTAGCTGGCCCTGTGGGGGATGGAACCACTACCCCAGAGGTGAGCCCTTCTCTGGGTCAGCTCTGTTTGAAAGCTAGTACCCATATCCAGCCAGGATCTGGTCCCTGTGTCCCACCTTCCCCCACCCCCACCACCCACACACACCCTACCCGCTGTCTCTGCCCAGGGAGTCACGTCTTCCAGCTCCCCAAGCCCTTGCCTCTTTCCCCGCAGGTATCAAGCTGGACTTCAAGAGCCTCAAGGCCGTGGGCCCCTCCCTGGACCTCTTGCGGCAGCTCACTGAGGCCGGAAGAGTCCGGAGGCCTGTGTGGATCAATGCTGACATCCTGAGGGGCCCCAACGTGCCCATCTCAACTGAGGTCAATGCCACACAGTAAGTGCTCACCTCTGCACCCCGGCTGTGCCCCGCGCTATCCCATCAACATCCAGCATGGAAGAAGACCTAGGGGACCTGGGCTGAGCTTGCCTCCAGTCCCCCCATGCAGCCTCACCTCTGGAGCCTCGCACTTGCTGTTCCTTCTGCCTCGCATGCCTTTCCCTCCTGCCCCAGTGAACCTCCACCCAGTCATTACTGCCTCCCAAAACCTTCCCGACATCCCAGGCTGCTGAGGAGCTTCCCCCAGGCCCCTCAGCCCACAACCCCTGGTTTCATTGGGCTGTCACTGTTGGTTTATAGGTTTGTCACCCCTGCTACATTGTGGACTCCTGGAGGGCAGACAGGGCCAAGTCCTCTGTCTCTGCAGTGTTCAGCACAGGACTTGACTTGCTAGAAAAGTGTAACACACTGAATCCCCCCAGCCCTCCTGAAATCCCCCCACTGGATTAACAGCCCTCGAATGGTCCAGCTATGCTGTGCTCTGTGGTTTACAAAGGAGGGGGTGTTCTTGATTTGATCCTTTACATAGCACTGCCAGGTGAGGAGTATTTCTTCTTCCCATTTTGCAAATGCAAAAGGTCACGATACTTGAAGCATAGTTTGCCGAATGTTTATTATGTGTCCCAGGCACTGTTGTAAGCATTTTACTTACACAATACTCTTACAATGAGAATGAGGTAGGTACTATCGTTTTTGCTTTATAAATACAGGAACTATGTTATAGAAGTTAAATGACCTGCCTAAGTCTATTAAGTGGCAGAGCAAAGATTCAACACAAGCCTTTGTGATTCTGAGCTCCATGCTCTGTACCTCCACCTCTCCCTCCATCTGTCCATCCAATCAGCCAACAATCCATCCATCCAGTATTTATTGTGCTTCTCAAACTAGTGAGACCCTGTTTCAAAATGAAAAATAAAATAGGAGCCCTTTTTATTTTTGTTTTGAAACAGGGTCTCGCTAGATTGCTGCGAGTCTTGCTACTTAAACAATACTCTTACAATGAGGCTGATCTTGAACCTGCGATCCTCCTGCCTCAGCCTCCCAAATACTGGAATTACAGGCATGTGCCACCACACCTGGCTCAAATTTTTTTTAATTTGAAACTTGCCAGGCATGGTGGTGTACCCCTATAATCCTAGCTACTTGGGAGGCTGAGGCAAGGAGGATCTCAAGTTGCAGGCCAGCCTCAGCAATTTAGCAAGGGTAGAGCACCTCTAGGTTCAATACCCAGTACCAAAAAAAAAAAAAAATCAGAAATGTCAGAGACTCAAAGTTGGTAGAGCCCAGATCACACACCCTGGGACTCTGGTTCAGTCTACTCTGTCCACATGGACAGAAACCCTGCCCAGCTGGAAAGGATACCATCTTTGAGAATCCAGGAGACTGAGTGACCTGCCCAAGGTCAGAGTCAGGAGCTGAGCCTAGAGCTCCCTGACTCCTACTCGTGGGACCCTGAACAAGCCATTCCTGTTCTCTAGGGCTCTGCTGCTGCCCTTGTGCCACACCTTCAGTAGGCCCTGCCACTCCTAGCGCTGTAAGGAGAACC
This sequence comes from Glis glis, assembly GCA_004027185.1. Classification (NCBI taxonomy): domain Eukaryota; kingdom Metazoa; phylum Chordata; class Mammalia; order Rodentia; family Gliridae; genus Glis; species Glis glis. The sequence continues at coordinate 25,491 of PVJS01012303.1, read as the reverse complement.
CAGAGAAGAGAAAAGGACCCGCGTGGCTCTGCAAGAGACCAGCATCTCTCATTCTCTGCAGGTTCCTGGCCCTCGTCCAGGAGAAGTACCCCGAGTCCACCCTGTCTCCGGGCTGGACCACTCTCTATCTGCCTCTGTTCCCGAACAGCGCGTACACCCAAGCCATGGTGGAGGAGATGCAAGGGCTGGTGGGGACGCTGCCGCAGCGGGTCACCTTCCCAGTGCGGGTGGTCATGGTACGGGCTGCCTGGCCCCACTTCAGCTGGCTGCTGGGTCAATCCGAGAGGTGAGAGCCCTGAGACTCCAAAGCCCCTGGGCTCTGATGCCTGGGAGGACCCTGATGATCGTGGCTGGAAGGCCCTAGAGATCATCTTCTCCAATCCCTGCTGGTGCTCACACCTCTATAATTTCCCGGTCTTTTGTTTGTATACCTCTGGTGACAGGCTGCTCATTACTTGGGGGGGGGGGCTTCTGTTGATGGGTAATTCTCTACCTGTTAGTTTATCCTGAGACAAAATTTGTCTGGCCACAGCTTCCTCCCATAGCTGCCATCTGTGCCCGGGAGATACAGAGGTGACACCTGCAGCCTCTGCCCAGGATAACTGTACAGGGATCAAGAGTCCCCATCCTACTGCCCAGCCCACCCTTCCTCGGCTACTTCCTGCTGGATTCTGAGGCTGCCCCCTTCCCCTCTTCACACCTGACCTCTCCTGCCCCTGTGCCCACCCTCACCCCTCAGTCCCTGTCCCTTTCCAAAGATATGACTCAGAAATAGACACTCCAAGTGGGCAGCCCCTCCCTCCTCCTGGATTTCTGCTCTCTGTCATCCCTGGGAATGGGTAGTGCTCAGGGAGGAGGAAGCTAGAGGGCAGATGCTCCCCCCTGTGCCTGGTGGCATCTGGTTCTGAGCACCTGAGTGGGGCTGAGGGTCTCGCTGGGCCCAGGCAGGCTCTGAGCCAGTTCTTTCGGCCCAGGTACAGTCTGACGCTGTGGCAGAGCGACTCTGACCCCGTGTCTGTGGATGATCTCCTGTACATCCGGGACAACAGCGCCGCCCACCAAGTCTACTACGACCTTTTTGAGCCTGTCCTGTCACAATTCAAGCAGCTGGCCTGTAGGGAGGGGACCTAGGAAGGGTGGCTCAGGCCAGATTCTGCACAGGGCAGTCCTTGATGGGCACTGGAGCAGAGCTGGGGGGAAGGGATGTCGAAAGGGGTAAATTCTGGGTGGATGGGGGGGGTTCCAATTTATAAATAGGGAAATGAGGCTTGAACAGTTAAGGAGTTTATATAGCCATCGGCTCGTATGAGGCACAGCTCAGCCCAGAACCCAGCAAATTGCAAACCCCGTCCCCTTTCCCTTGTGCACAGTTCATCTGGAGGTGACACTGTTTCAGAGCACAACCCATGATTCAACAATGATCCAGATGCTACTGTGCAAACCCCTTGTTCCTGAAGCTAGGAGAGCCTGCAGTTGAGCCATCTCAAGGGGACCAGGCAGCTGAGCCTTCCTGCTGGGGGACCCACCCAAGTGAAGGGGAGGGATACCAGCTTTGGGGACGGCAGCTCTGGTTCCATCGAGTTCTAATCCCAGCAACTCTGCTTACCGGCTCTGGGACCTTGGGCAGATTGTTCTTTTTGTGTGTGTGGTACTGGGGATTGAGCCCAGGGGCATTCTACCTCCAAACTACACCCCCAGCCCTATTTTATTGTTATTTTGAAACAGGGTCTCACTAGGTTGATGAGAGTCTCACTAGTTGCTGAGGCTGTCCTCAAACCTGCGATCCTCCTGTCTCAGCCTCCCAAGTACAGGGATTACTGGGCAGATCACTTCTTATAATCAAAGGGGGAATAACGGCTACCTGGAGGGCCGCTACAGAGGCTGAGAGAGAACACGGGGGAGCCAGGGTATACAGAAGGCACGGTGTGAATGCGGCCACTTCATCTTGCCAATTTGGGCCCCACAGTGAACGCCACCCGGAAGCGAATATACTACACAGGTGGCAGCCTGATCCCTCTTCTTCAGCCACCCGGGGGTGACGGTCTGGGCGTGGAGTGGCTGGTTCCAGAAGTCCGCAGCAATGGGCGGGCAGTAACAGTTAGCCTCCCTGGTAAGTCTTTTGCTTGGGGGATACCGTGGGTTCCCTGTTACCATGGCAACACAGGTCCACGTGAGCCACACATTGGACACAAAGTCGGGTGGGGCAGAGGGGAGTGTAGTAGTGTGGACAGCATGGGCCTCCTGGCCTCCTTAGCCACATGGTGCTGCAGGAGGAGTGGGCACAGACCCCAGGGATGAGTGACAAGTAAGGGCCAAGAGCTGAGCCAGCAGTTTATCATGTTAGCCCGACGGGTACCAGGCACAGCACCTGGAGCCCAGAACCAGGTTGGCAAATTGCGAAGAGGTAAGGCACCAGTTCCTCCTCCTCAATGGTTCCCCATCCCCCACTGTCCCTGTAACAAGGGATTCTGACCTCCTATGATAACCTGAGCCGCAGCCACTGCTGCCTCTTCCAGACAGAGAAGGCATGATCCTGCTGGACGTCGGCCTCCAGCGAGCTGCAGCCGAGGACCCCGTGCCCATCATTCGTGCCCCCAGTGGCCCTGACCTGACACTGGAGTCGTGCCTGCTGCAGTTGGCCACACGCCCTGGGCACTGGGGCATCCATGTGCACGTGTCAGAGCCTGCAGCCCTCCGGCCAGCCCTGGCCGTGCTGGCCCGCCTCTCTGCCGGGGGATCCCTGACCCGGCCTGTGTGGGTTGGGGCCGTAATCTCACACGGGAGTTTTGTGGTCCCTGGCCACGTGGCTGGCAGAGAGCTGCTTACAGCGGTGGCTGAGGTTTTCCCCCATGTGACTGTGGCGCCCGGCTGGCCTGAGGAGGTGTTGGGCAGTGGCTACGGGGAGCAGCTGCTCACAGATATGCTTGAGCTGTGCCAGGGGCTCCGGCAACCGGTGTCCTTCCAGCTGCAGGCCAGGCCGCTGGCCCAGAGCATGGCAGGAGCCGTGGCCAGGCTGCTGGCGGCCTCCCCCCGGGCTACCGTCACGGTGCAGCAGAGCCTTGGCGGGAGCAGCTATGCAGCTGTGCGGGAGGCGCTGCTGGAAGCCAGGGCTGCAGACAGGACCCGAGTCTACTACAGGCTACCCCGGGGGTACCGTGAAGACTTGCTGGCAGAGGTCAGAAAATGACCACCCAGTGGCGCTTGGCAGGCCAATTCCTGGGTCAAGGGCTCCCCGGGGAGGAGGATGAATAAATGCCTCTGCCTGCCTCTGTGCACTGTAGGTGAGTCCTTGGGGCAGGATGCAGGGGCACCTAGAGGGTCTGGAGGCTGGGGGCCAGGTCGTTCCGGTTCTCCAGAAGGAAATGCTCGCAGGCCTTGAAGGTGGTGTAGAACTCTGAGGACAGGCCGGTCACGTTGGTGGTCACATAGTTGAGAAAGCCTGGGGTGGCCTGGTTGTAGTAGGACACCTGCAGGGCACGAGGAGTGCTCAGGAAGGCAGAGATAAGGGAGGGGTGTCTTCCTCCCCACTCCAGCCTTGTTCACCTTCTGGGAAGGCAGCAAATACAATCCAGTTTCCTGGGTCTCAGAGATCCAAGAGACCAGAAGACGGACCTCCTCCCTCCACATTCCTCCCTGACCCTCCTTCAGGGTGCTGACGACCCTGGCTACCCTGTCACCACACACCATACTGTCATCGTGCATCTTCCCCGCCAGCCAGGTGGCCCTGGAGGGCAGGGACTGGGTTTCCAGAACCTAACACCGAATCTCCTTTAAATTAAGGTGCTTCAAGCCCACAGAGACCCACAGATGCAAGCCAGGATCGCTCTGACAGGCTCACTGGCTTAGGTGTATTAATGGAGCAAAAACTGACCAAGCCCCTCCTGGAGGAGGCTCGGGGCCAGACTGGGGCTGCAGGGCTCGTAGAAGCTGTGAGCCACTGGGGGAGCTGCAGTATACCCACCCCCAGCCTCCTTCCAACCTTTTGAATTAACACTGACTGCCCACTGAGTTTTATGGGCCCTCAGAGCCATATAAAGCCTTCCTAGACAAGAAGGAATATACAAGTAAATAAATAATGAGACAAATTTTTAGATCAGAACCCAGGCCTTTTGCACTCGGCATCCAGTGCTTTCTCCAAGCTCTGACCTGTCGCTGTACTAGTTAGATCTTAATGAAGCTTCCTTTTCAGCCCCCACACTCTGAGACGCCCCCGGGCCAGGGGAGGGAGGATGCTGGAGGGGGTCCAGGTCAGGACTCCTCCTAGTCTAGCAGCACTGAGCTCAATGCAGGAATGGCACTGGGGTGGAGTCAGTAAGAAGGGAAGGGGCCACCAGGCCTCACCTTGGTCAACTGGTCGCCCTCACGCCAGAGGCAGAAGCCTGAGCACAGGGTCTCCCCGCGTCGGTACTGCGAGGTCTCACGGTGTGTGGGCAGAGTGACTGACCTCATTGCGATGACATAGGGTTCCCTGGAGTGGAGGAAGGGCAGAAGGGGGCAGGGATCAGCCACAGAAGGACCGGTCCTGTCCCCAGGGACACACGCTCTCAAAGCCTAATGCCTGGCTCGGGGCCCGGCTTGGAGAGAGGAGGCCCCTGCACAACCCCCTGGGATTTTCTGCAAAAGCCCCTCCACTGTGGATGTGCGAGGGAAGGGCTCTGTGCTGGGGACTGTTTTCCATCTTCCTGACCCTGTATAAAGCAGCGAGGATGCCTTCTGCCCTGGCCTCCCACCCATGGCAAGGCTCCAGGCACATGGGCTTCTAGACAATGGAGTCTGAGGAGTGGCTGCGTGAGAAGTGTGCTGTCCCTGGCCTTTGGCAAAGCAGCCCTGGCCACCCAGGCCATAGATGACCTGCTTTAGGGCACAAGTGGCCCAGGAGGAAGCGTGTGCCGTTGTCTCCCATTTTATTCATAGTAAAACCACAGTAGCCCAGAAAACTCCGCTGGGGTTTGGAGTCCCACAGCCAGTGGGAAGTAGAGTTTGAACTCAAGCCTGGTGCCCCCTTCCTGGGGAGGAAGATGAGGTCTACCCACCTGACTGTTCTGCACCCCCAGAAGGCAGGCACCTACCCACTGATACAAGGTTTCCGCCGCGAGGCCAGAATCACAAAGTCCTGGGGTTTGGCATCGCTGCTGAGGGCAGGGCTGATGACGTGGTAGATGGCGTCATCCTCGTCCACCTGCTGCACCAGCTCCACGCTCCTGTGGGGAGGCCGGAGCTCAGGGCCCAGGGAGCAGCAGCAGCTCCCTGTGGGAGAGCAGATCTGCTGGGGCTCGCACACTGCAGCCGCCCTTGGCTTCTGTGATGAACACTTCAGTCCCATACTGCCCAGCAGGGGCCAGAGGCAGGGCAGCAAGGTCCAGCCAAAGTGGGCACACATGCACACACAGAGGCATGTAGACACAGACACACAGACACACAGACACAGGTGCACACACACAGGCACATGTACACATGTAGGCACACAAGCATATGCACACAAGCAAATGCACACACATAGAGGCATATTTAGACACACACATAAGCAAATGCACACACGCTGGCACACTGATAAGTACACAAGAAAATGTACACATGAGCCGGGCGTGGTGGCACACGCTTGTAATCCCAGTACTTGGGAGGTGGAGACAGGAGGATTGGGGTTCACGGCCAGCCTCAGCTACTTAGTGAGGCCCTCCGCAACTTAGTGAGACCCTGTTTCAAAATAAAGAATAAAAAATAGGACTGGGGGTGTAGCTCGGAGGTAGAATGCCCCTGGGTTCAATCCCCAGTACCACACACACACACACACATACACACACACACAAAGAAAATGAACACATGCACACAGAGGAACAAAGCCATGTACAGATCTGTGCATATGTGTAGGCACAGGCACACAGACACCGGTGAACATACAGATCCATGTACGTCTGTGCCTGCCTGTGCCGTTAGGTGCACACACCCCACATAGATAGGATGATTTGGTGGCTGTACTTCATATTTAGCGAGTGCCCACTGTGTGCCAGGCGCTATTCTAAGTGCTGCACACGCATTATCTCATTTGCTCTCCACCACAGCCTCATCTGACAGACACTCAGAACCTGCACTTTATAGATGAGGGGGCTGAGACTCGGAAATAACCTGTCCTTGGCCACAGAGCTAATAAGGACCCAGGGCTGGAATGTTCAGCCTGTTAGGAGCAGAGCGGTAACCCCAGACCCATGCACATGGCACATACATACCCAGGTCCATGCACATGGGCTCACATCAGCACACGCGCGCACACACACACACACACACACACACACACACACACATCCACACAGATGGGCATGACCACGTTCAGACTCAATACCTCCCTGCTCTCCGCTGCACTCGGAGGCTGCCCCGGCGCGGGGTGGCTGTGGGCAGGGCAAGGGGAAGCAGGCTAGGGGTTCTCTTTCCTTCAGGGGACTCCCCCCAAATCCCACCAAGAATTGATCTGCCCACACCAGCCCGCCTCCTCTAACACCCCTCCCCACCCAACATTCACCAATTACCTCCCAGAAAGGAAGTGATTTGCCCACAGTCACATGGCTAGTGGGGACAGAAAAAGGATGTAAACCCAGGCCCCTGAGTCCAACTCCAAGCTCAGTTCCTTCCCTGAGGGCTCTGCTCATGCCCCTGACCCCCCGCAACACGGAACTCCAGCCTGCCCCCTCCTAGCCCCGCTGGAGGCCAGCAGGGCGAGTGCAGTGGGGATGGCTCAGCAGCAGAAGGAGATGCCCCCGCCCCGGTCCTGAGAAGGGACCCTGCCCAGCACCAGCTAGCACCCAGACCCTCACCGGTAGTGCTTGTCCCACTCTGCCCTCCGACGCAGGTCTGAGAGCAGCAGGAAGGCCTGGGCTGCATCCACATGCACCACCATCTCCATGCAGAAGGAGAGAAACTTGTCCTCCTCCAGGGTGTACATGTGGACCTGCATGGGACAGAGGGCGGCCTCATTCCCGCGCCCCCTCCCCAGACTGCCTGGGAGGTTGTAGGCAAGGGCTGAAAGCTCAGGGCAGCCACTGGCTTGCTCTGTGACTGTGAACAAGTGACTAAGCCTCCCTGAGCCTCAATCACATCCCTGTGGAAATGGACCTTTGAGAGAATTCAGCACAAATGGACAGGAAGGCGTCTTAAGGAGCAATGAGTGGGGGAACAGTGCAATGGGTTCGCAGAGCCAGGGGCCCATCTGACTGACCCCTAATGGCCGGGGGGGGGGGAGAGATTTGTTCAAAGGCACAGGCAAGAGTGGAGAGCACAGGTCTCCCCTCAGCCCACGTCCATTGCCCTCATCCCTGCGGTGACCACAGGCAGGCAAAGCTGGGCGGGGCAGAAGGCTGGGGGCTTCCCACTCCAGGCCCGAGGACATGAGAATGTTTCGAGCTGGGTTGGTTTCTTGATGTCACCAGGTTACTTTGACATCTTTGACATTTGTGACACTGGCCACCTCTGGCCACTCGGAAGGGGGAGGGGAGATGGGGCAGGCTCAGCTACCTGACTGGTCTCTGAGGACAGCACCCAGTTGTCCTTGGCCACGAGCATCTTCAGGGAAGACACGTTGTTGTAGCTCAGGTACACCTGGAAGAACACGCAGAGGCGCTATCCTCCCCTTCCTCGGGGTCCCCGATGGCGGCCATACTGGTGTGGGGGAGGAACCCAGGCCATGAAGGGGGCGGGTGCTGTGGAAAGAGCCCTGGGCTCTGGGGAAGGAGGTGCTGGCTGGTCCAGACCCACCATGTGACCCTGGACGAGCTGCTCCCAGAGTCTCAGCCCCCTCCTGCCAAGCAGGGAACACAGGCAAGCCCTTTGGGAACTGTACCTCTCAGGAGGCAGACCACAGGGCTCTGTATGGCCCTGCTCCCCTCGGGTCTCCCTCCAAGCCCACTCTGACATGTAGAGACAGATGGGGGGTCCCCGGTGGGCCTGCGGAGTGTCCCGTGGAGCGGAGAGCCTTACCTGGTTGCTAGGGTCCCAGGGAACAGAGAGAGGCACCTCTGCCTGCTTACAGGACACGATGTACTTCCTGGGAGGGAGGGAAGAAGACAACCGGGGTCCTCAGAGGTCAGTCACTCTCAACAGACTCCGCTGTGTGCCTACCACGTGCCTACCACACGCTGAGCCCAACAGAGTCAGGGTCTTTCTTTCTTTCTTTCTTTCTTTCTTTCTTTCTTTCTTTCTTTCTTTCTTTTCTTTCTTTCTTTCTTTCTTTCTTTCTTTCTTTCTTTCTTTCTTCTTTCTTTCTTTTTTCTTTCTTTCTTTCAACAGGGTCTCTGTAAGTCAGCTGAGGGCCTCACTAAGTTGCTGAGACTGGCTTCGAACCTGCGATCCTCCTGTCTCAGCCTCCCAAGTACTGGGATTGCAGGCATGTGCCATCACACCCGGCTAGAGAGTCAGGCCTTCTGTCTGGTCAGGGAGACTGGACTGTGTGGACACTCGGGAGATAGCAGTCAAGAGCATACAGCCTGAGCCAGTACCCTGAGCAGCTCTGAGGGACCCAACCAGGAGGAAAGGTGGGGTTCAGGGCTCAGTGCCCACACCCTCACTGAGCGGCTTCACCCTTGAGCCTCAGTGTCCTCCTCCATGAAACGGGATGCACAGTCATACTGCCTTGCACGGGCTTCATGAAGAACAGTGCCCAGCATACTGCAAACGCTGTGCTTATCAGCAGCGGCTCGGGAGCCCTGGGTGCTTCCAGAGCTCAGTTTGTAAGGGGCTTCATGGCAGAGTCCCCCACACAGGGGGTTGACATCATGAGCAATTACATCTCCTCTCTGAACCTTTCTTTCTTCATCAGCCACAAGGCCTCGGTCAATGGACGAACACAGGATTTAACATCGCCGAGCCTGGCCAGGTTCAAATGCTGACAGCTAGTCACACCTGTCTATGCCCTGCGGGCAAGCCACCTAGAACCTCTGTCCTCAGTGTCCTCGCCTGTACAACGGGCCATGAGCGCTTTACAAATGGGGCCAAAACCAAAGTCTACATAGATGTAAAGAGCAGCCCGGAAGAAGGCAGTGGACAGCCCTGAGCCTCCGTCCCTCCCATCGTGCAGCCCCACACACCTGTCCAGGCGGATCTTCTTCCTGGCACTGGCCTCTCGGTACCGCCGCTCGCCCTCCTGGGAAGGAAGCAGGGACAGGCTGTGGGACCGCAGCGAGCCCCTCCCTGTCCTCGGGCCTGCAGCCCTACAGTAGAGCTCAGGTCTGGCTGGGGCAGCTGGAGTGGAAACATCCCAACCCGGAAAGTGCCAGGACACTCCCCTCAGCCCCTGCGTGACCTTAGGAACACCAGCCCCTCGCCAGGCCTCAGTTTCCTCCTCTGTAACAGGCAGTCCTTCGAGGGCACCCACTGGTAACTGGAGCCATGCTCACTAGGCACTGGCTGTGAACCAGGCCTCCTCCCAAGCACGTGCCTCAGGCATCTGCTCCTCTCAGCAGCCCCCAAGGTCGCAGCTCTCACAGAGGAGGACACTGACACTCAGGGGTCACGTGGCTTGTCCAAGGTCATAGGAGTGTGGGGGAGCCAGGATCAGAACTCAGACAGCCTGACCCGAGCCCACCCTCTTTACCACCGCCTCTGAAGTCCCCACTCATGAGCATGGAGCCCCCCGCCCCGGGGACCGCCCTCCACCCCAGCTGCTCCTGCCTGCCCAGCCCCCTGCTGCAGCCATGGTCTCCACAGCCGGTGCTGGGCCCTGTGAGGCAGGCAGGCAGGGTGGGGACCCTCCTGGAGAGACGGAGCAGCCTCTACAAGGCTCCACAAGAAGTGTGGCCAGCATCTCTAAAGAGACGGCTTGGAGCTCAGGTCCCTGACCCTCGTCCCCGTGCCCCGCCTTCTCCTGTCCCCATCATCATCCTGACTGCTACCACTTATTGAATGCGTCCATGGCTCAGCCAGGCAGTCTCTACCCCACGGACCCCCGCGAGGTGGGGACTGCAGATGCACCCATTTCACAGATGAGGTCTGAAAGTTCAGGGAGGGAACCCATTAGAGTGTGGCAGAGGAAAGGTTCTGACCCCCAAAGCCAGGCTCTTCCCAATTCTGCAGCTGTGCAGGCCCATTAACACCCAGCACCAGCCAGACCCACGGCCCAACCCAAATTCTGTCAGGCATGCCTTCCCAAGTGGTGGCTGTCAGGACAACAGGGACAGGAGAGTGCCGGGCACGGGACCCTGTGCTCAAAGCTGTCTCTTTAGAACCCGGGCGCTCAGAGCCGGCTGTGCTCCCAGGAGCAAGGCTGGGCCCCGCACTCCCCAGGCCTGAGCAGAGAGCAAGAGAGGGAGCTGGGGGTGCATGGCACTCGCTCACTTACCCCAGGCTGGGGCCGAATCCAGGGCAACACCTGCGGCTGGTCATCTGCGTCCAGGACCACGAAGGTCATGAAGGCGCTGTTGATGTGCCTGCGCTGGGTCTCAGCCTCCTGGCGATAGGCCTCCACGCACACGCCCACCTCCATGCTGAGGGAGGAGTGCTGCTTCCATGCCCGCCAGCCCTTCCCCAGACCATTCCCTCCCCAACATACACACAGGCACACGCACACACAGGTGCACACACACAGGCACACGCACACACAGGTGCACACACACAGGCACACGCACACACAGGTGCACACATACAGGCACACGCACACACAGGTGCACACATGGGCCTGTGTACATGCGCACACGCCTGTGCACACACTCTCCAGCAACTTGGATCAGAGTGCCACTGGTGGGGACCTAGAGTGTCCCCTCCCACAGTGTTTACAGAACACCAACTGCGTGCCCAGCCTGCGAGACAGAGAAACGAATGAACCTGTCCAGTTGGTGCCTCATGGGCTAACAGCCGGGGAGAAGGCAACCGACAAGGAAGCACAGATATAAAAATGCCGAGGGTCACAAGAGGACATGGACAAGGAGGGGCGGTGGACGGCCTCACTAGAGAGTGCTCCTTCTACACAGATTCCCAGCGCCGTCCCCTGCTGCTCTCTATGTGCATTTTACTACCTTCTTTTGTTTTTTTTTTTTTCCTGGTACTAGGGGTTGAACCCAAGGGCATTCTACCTCCGAGCTACACCCCCAGCCCTTTTTATTTATTTATTTTTATTTTTATTTTTTTTGAGGTACTGGGGATTGAACCCAGGGGCGCTCTACCTCCGCACTACGCCCCCGGCCCTATTTTTTTATACTTTATTTTGAAACCGGGTCTCACGAAGTTGCGGAGGGCCTCACTAAGGAGAGAGAGAGAGAGTGAGAGAGACAGGGGGAGAGAGAGAGAGAGAGAGAGAGAGAGAGCTGAGGCTGGCTGCGAACCTGGATCCTCCAGTCTCCGCCTCCCAAAGTACTGGGATAAGTGTGCGCCACCACGCCTGGCTATTTTTTTATTTTGAAATAGCATCTCACTAAGTTGCTGAGGGTCTTGCAATCCTCTGGTCTCAGCCTCCCTGTGCTGGGACTGAAGTTTTGTGCCACCACGCCCAGCATCTATCTTCATTAGCTATCAAATAGCAGTCACCGCCATTCTGCCTAGGTTAGAGTCTATGATTAGAATGTGGACCTTAGACAGACAAGGAAACTGAGACCTAGAACAGGGCAATGATTTGTCCAAGGTCATACAGCCAGGCAGGAAGAGACTCTGGATGAGAACCAGACTTCGCAGATCCTGGGAAAGGGCTTCTCCCTTGCACAGCAGTGGAGTTTGTGCCAGTCAGTCTGCAAATAATACCAGCAGCAGCGATGGCTGACCTTCACTGAATTTTTCTCTGGCATTCTACTAGTAACATCTCAGTGAAGCCTCACAGCTATGAGGCGGGAGTGGTGAGCATTTTACAGGTAAAAGAATGGAGGCTCAGAGAGGTTAAGAGATTTGCCCAAAGTCACACAGCCAGTAAGAAATGGGGCCAAACTTGAACCCGGACAGGGTGGCTCCAGATGCCTCACTTTTATGGTCTTTGAAATCACCAAAACATAGACTTAGTCTAAAGTCAGCTTTCGCGCAAGTAGGTATCAGAATTCACTCCAAAGGTAAAGACCCTGGGGACCACTTGTTTTAGGAGAGGAGTGGGAAAGGGGCTGATAAACAACGGAACACTGGCCGGAAGTGGCCCTGTGCTCTGCACATCTCCAGTGGCCAGTCCAGAGCCAGGCGAGGGAGAGAGACAGACGCCCCGAGCACGCGGTGTGATCTGAGACAGGAGGAGGCCGGGTGCCCAGAGGAGGGGCCCACAAACCTGCCAGGGTGGGGAGCAGCGGTGGGAGCCAGGGAAGGGGCTCTGGGGCTGAATTTGGGTGATGCGAAGGGACCAGTGGCCGCGCGGGGGTTAGACCTGGTGTGCGGGCGAAGGGCTCCTGGCTGGTTGGATCCAGGGGCTCTCTCAGGTCAGGGAGCAGCCTCGGCCCTGGCGGCCCGGCGCCACTCACCTATGCTTGAAGGCGTTGTTCACGATGGCCTTGAGCACCAGACGGTCCCCAACCTGGGACGGGCCTCGGAAGTGGAACATCTCGATGGCCTTCAGCGTAGGGTGGGCACGGCAGAGCCGGCTGAGGGGCAGGGTGGGGAGACAGGAGAGATGTCCCCAGTGCTCCACCCACTCCCATCCCCAGCCCTAGCCTGCAACCACAGCCACCCTCAGACCCAACCCAGTGACAGTTCTGCTCAGAGGCACAGCATTCAAGTCCCATTTCACAGCCTAGAACACTGAGGTCCGTGTGCACGATTGGAAAGGAGCTGAGTTTGAGGTGACAGAAGAAAGCCTCGGGCAGGGCTTAGGGTAAACTCCTCCCCGTCTTCCTTCCAACACTCACGCCTTAGGACCTGCTGTCCCCAGTACCTGGAAGCCGCCCCATCCCAGAGCCACGTGTCCTTCAAGACCCCTCTGAAGGGCTCCTCCTCCAGGGAGCCTGCTCTGACCATCCAGGTTGCCCTCTCCTCTGCGATCTTACGGTGGCACGCACAGCCTGGGGCGGACCCAAGTGGCACTGCTTAAGCACTGTTTCCCAGGTTAAACGTGAGAAGGGGCTGCCTGAGCTGGGCTCTACTGAAGAGGAAGAATCGACCTGGCAGAGGAGGGTGTGGGTTGGGGAGGACAGCACTGGCACAGGGAACAGCAAGTACAGAGTCAGCTAAAGTGTAGTGTCAACTAGTGAATGTCAGTTATAACTATAAGAAACCAACCCTGCCGGGCATGGTGGCACACACTTGTAATCCCAGTACTTGGCCAGCTTCAGCTACTTAGTGAGGCCCTCCGCAACTTTGTGAGACCCGGTTTCAAAATAAAGTATAAAAAATAGGGCCGGGGATGTAGCTCAGAGGTAGAAAGCCCCTGGGTTCAATCCTCAGTACTGAAAAAAAAAAAAAAGAAACCAACCCTGATATTAGGATAGAACAAGCCCCTGACAGGCACGGAGGTTGTAGGACAAACAGGGATTGTTTTCAGCACTATAAAGAGACTAGAGTCAGGCGTGGCGGCACACGCTTGTAATCCCAGTACTTGGGAGGCTGAGACAGGAGGATCACAGGTTCACAGCCAGCCTCAGCTACTTAGTGAGGTCCTCTGCAATTTAGTGAGATCCTGTTTCAAAATAAAGAATAAAAAATAGGGGTATAACTCAGAGGTAGAATGTAGCTGGGGGTGTAACTCAGAGGTAGAATGCCCCTGGGTTCAATCCCCAGTACTGCAAAAATAAATAAATAAATAAATAAATAAATAATAAAATAAAGAGGAGACTAGAGCTAGCTTGGAGGAGGAGGTGGGCAGGATGTCAGAGACAAGTATAGTAGGGCTCATGGTAGGCAGACACACCAGGAGCAAAGGCAGGGTCTGGAAATGGGAAGACGGGAACAGAGACTGACCAATGGCTCGATATGAAGGGAGTGCAAGTTACTAGGAGGAGCGCAGGCAGGGCCAGATCAAGGGGAGGCTCTAGGGCCAGGCCAAGGGGCATGGTGTTGTCCAGGGAGGCCATGGGGATCGTGGTGGACTTTATAAGTGGAGGAAGGAATGGTCAGCTCACAAATTATTTCTCTCTGGTTCTCTGAGTCTAAAATCCCTGGGATAGTCTAATAGAAGAGTAGCTTCCGAAGCCTTGAATGCCAGTGCCAGCAGGGGTTTCTCCTGTGAGGGAGCACCACAGGGAGGAGGAGGAAGGGGGCGAGGTGCAAGCCACACCCTCACCTGGCTGCAATGGTGGCCACGTTCTCCATCCAGGCCATGATCTGCCCCCCGAAGGTGTTGCCCTGGTGATTGGCATGGGGGGGCAAGACCAGCTCCACACTCTCCACGCGGGTCTTCTCGGCCGGCACCATGCGGCTGCAGTCCCTGCTGTCCAGATCTGGCCAGGGAGGGGATACCAGGAGGGAGGTGAGATGGTCCCCAGGGCAGATCCTCCTCGAGGCAGCCCCGAGACCCTCAAATTCCCCTCCACTGAGTGAGCATGAGGCCCAGGCCGCCCTGGCTGAGGATCCGGAGGACGCGGAGGCGATGCCCAGAATGCCAGTTCTGAGACGAGACACAGCTGCTCTGCACCCCAGCTCCACCCCACACAGGCTGTGACCTTGAGTGGACTGAGCAGCCCTGGACCTCGGCCCCCATCAGCAAAAGGCAGGGGTCGACCCGTCCCACCAGGGCTGTTTGAAGGTGGATGTGATCGCAGGCATAAAGGGCTCTGATCTCAGTAGCTGCACTCTGACCCTCGCCCTGACCATCGTTCTCTGCAGCTGTGGCCTTAGGTGTCACTGTGGCTCAGAGGCCAGAGTGTGACCAGGCGGTGGGTATCCAGGCAGCAGATGATGATGTGCCGCCCAACCCAAGGTGGCGCCATTTGCCTCCTGTCCAGGGAGAGCCTTCTACAGTTCTCCATGGGAGAGGTGGCATTTCACTGGGCTCGCAGGCTCTCCGCAGTGCCACAGGCGGTGGAGGGGGACGCAGGAGGATGGCTGGGCCCAACCTGGGGATGGGGCAGGCAGGACACCCCAGGGCGCAGTGAGGCTTTGGCCTAGCTGGATCTGGAGGGAGCAGAGCGATAGCACCCAGTGGAGAGAATGGGCAGCCGAAGGCCATCAGGACTGGTGGTGGGGAGAAGGCTGTGAGGACAGGAAGGACCTAGGGGGCTGTGATGGGAGGGATGGATCCGAGGGGGCCAATGGGCACAGCGGGCCGGTCCCACCTCCAAGCCCCTCACACACAGGACGAAGGGAATTCCCAGCTCAGCTCATGGCTTTCACCGGAGTCAGGGAGTTCCACCTGCCCTCTCCCCACTCGGGCAGCTGAATTACCTCTTACATGTCTTCCAGTTGTCTCCCTTAGGCTTCAAGGAAGACCTTGTATTTGAACATTCTAGAGATTTAAAGAAATCCAAGGTCCCCACCCACCCAGGCTTTTGTCCAGACTGCCCTCTGTCAGGAACACCTTTCCTCATCTCTCCACCTGTCAAAATCCTACCCCAAACAAAGGAGATCTTCCTGTACTGATACAGAACAACCCCCAGACCTTTAGAGAGGTCGGAGAGGACGTCAAGGTACAGAGCAGTATTCCTACATGTTCCCTTTTGGATAACAAAAAGGGGGCTAAACAATATATACTATGCTTAAATATGCAGGGAATACTTCTAGAAAGTATTAAAAACCAAGTAACAGCCGGGCATGGTGGCACACTCCTGTAATTCCAGCTACTCAGTAAGCTGAGACAGGAGGATCTCAAGTTTGAGGCCAGCCTGAGCAACTGACCAAGACCCTGTCTCAAAATAAAAACAAAGGGCTAGGGATGAAGCCCAGTGGTAGAGTGTTCCTGGATTCAATCCCCATTACTGCAAAACAAATAAATAAATAAAAATAAAAAGGTCTGTGGGTGCAGCTCAGTGGTAGAGCACCCATGGGTTCAATCTCTAGTTCCAAAAACAAACAAACAAACAAACAAACAAACAAAAAACAGGTAACAGTAGTTGCCTCTGAGCAGGGGACCTGGGTTCTGGGATAGGAGGGAATCTTGCTTTTTATCTCTATCCTCTTGGGAAAATATATACACATACATATACACAGATGCTTTTTAAAAATCCTGCAGTTATTAAGGCTTGGCTGAATACTACCTTCCCAAACACCTTGGCTCCTAGACACTGAAATGCATTTTGTGGATGACAAAGGGATTTCCATGTGTCCTCACTCCACCCTCATGGCTCCTGGGGGCTGGGCGAGAGGCCCCAGCACCCTAGCTCCCCTTTCCCTGGAAAGCCCATGGGGGGGGTGACAGGCCTGAGGCCACCAGAGGGTAGAGGTCCCTAGGAGGCTCCGTCTACCTGTCTTCCTGCACAGGGCAGCTGCTCACCTTCCTGAGCGGCCCAGTTGGCCAGGAGGCCCTTGATGGTGTCTGCGTAGAGCAGCCGCATGCGCCGGCGCTCGGCCGCGATGCTGTGCTCGGTCTTCTCCTCCTCTGTCCTTGGCGTGATCTGTTTCAGTTTCACCTGTCGGCCAGGGGATGGGGGGGGGGGTGCTCGGAACAAGTTTCCTGAAATAGCACAAGGGCCTGTCTCCTACTCCCACCTCCTGCCTGAGGCTGGCACCCCCGGGGCCTGGGCTGCTGGTGGGTCCAAGGCTCTCTCCCCACTCCGTGCCATCCTTCCGCCTCCATCTTGACTAGACACAAAATGCTCCCCCCAGTCCCCTCCTTGGGCAACAGCCCAGGGAATAGAGGGGTCACTGTGAACGTGAGAATGTTCTGAAGAATCCTCCTCACTTGAGATGTGCAGGGAGAGGTGGGGAAGGAGGGGGAGGCGCTTGGGGCAGAGCGCCTTCCTCTGGAGGCCCACCATGATACGCCGCACTGAGGCAGGAGCAGGTGCCTACCTTGGAAAAGTCCCGGTAGGCCACAAAGGTGGCCAGGGCCTTGCACACGCTCCACTGCTTCTCAGAGCACAGGTCCTCGGAGGCCACCTGGATGCCCACCTGGAGAAAAAGAGTGAGGCGGGAGTGCGGAGAGAAGAAAAGGGGCCATCAACTGGAGACCCCAAGACAGGAAGTGCCACCCTGGGCAGGGCCTCTGGCGTTTCTGGATGGCCCACAAGGTCTAGAAGGCCTGAGACCCGCGGCTGGTTCTGCCTCCACCCCTGACTCCCGGGGAAACCGCAGGCAGGTCACCTCCCTTCTCTGGGTGTCTGGGTCTCCGGTTCCTCATCTATGGGACGGGAGTCATCATATCCACCCTCACAGGACTTTTGAGAAGACTAAAACGAGACTGTGTCCACCAAAGAGCTTTGGTGGGTAAAACAATGGCTTGGTTTAAAGGCTGGACACCTGGGGGTGCCTGGGTGGTACTTGGACATTTGTGGGGTGCCCAGAGGTATAGTCATGACTCTGCTATGCCAGCCTCAGTAGTCTCTCAGGAGCCAGAAGCTCCTGAGAGCTGGGTGATGCTGCCCGGGCCTGCAGTCCCTGGGTGGAAATGGAGCCCTCCCCAGAGTACACGGAGGCCTGCCCTCACACACAGCCCTCCCGTTAAACCTGCAACATAGGAGGCTTGGGAGGCTCCCATTTTACAGATGAGGTGAATAGAGGCCATGGGAGGTAAGCCAATGGGGGAAGCCCGGCGCCCTCCCACTATGGCTCCTCTGCCCCCGATCAGACATAGTGGCTGTCTTCCCTCCATCCCCCCTGGCTGCTGAAGAGAGGGCCTGGGCTAGAAGATGAAGTCAGGTACTACATTGGCATCCATATGGCTTCCCCTTCCTGGGCCTCGATTTCCCCTTCTGTGCTATGAGATGTTGGACGGGAAGATCTTGGATCCTCCTAGCCCTGCCAGCCAGTTCAGAACTCTGCTCTCCTGACCAGGGCTCTGCGGTGCCCCTGGGCTGGGGCTTCAAGAAACAGGGAGGAGGAAGGAATGCCACGCCACCCCCAGGCAGGGCCCGCCCCACACACCTCCATGCTGGAGTTGAAGGCCCGGTTCACCTTGGCCTTGATATTCACCACTTGTCCAGCCCTGCGGAAGGAAAGCAAGAGGTGAGCCTTGCAGAGGGGCAGGGAGGGAACAGAGGTCTCAGATAACAGCAGTGCCTCTGTGAGGTAACTGACAGAGAACCTCAGTCACAAGCCCTCAAAGCAAGCCAGCAAGACAGTGCGGGCACCCCGCCTCCAAGGTGGGGAAACTGAGGCTGGAAGAGGTGACCCAATTTCACTATCTCCCCTCTCCCTACTCCCCTGGTCCAGTTAACGCTGAGCTTCTTTTTGCTCTTGGTTCCAATTAGGCAGCCGCTTGCCCCCTGCCCTCCAGCACCCCACAAGGCTCACCCTCCAACACTCCATCCAGTGGCGACCTTCTCCCCACAGCCTTCAGCTCCTGCCCACGTGTTTTTGTTCTGTTTTGTTTTTGTAGCGCTGGAGATTGAACTCAGGGGCTTGTGCTAGGCAAGTTCTCTACCATTGAGCTACAGCTCCAGCCCAAGGGGCCTTGTGTTTTGCTCTCCATTGACTCTCCAAGGCCTGGCAAATGGCATAGGGTGGGTCCTCTATAAACAGTGGAAGACTGAATTAATCAATTTCACATTTACTGAATGCCTGCTAAGTGCAGGGGATAGACAGAAGGTGGACAGGGAAATGGAAACATTAAGGGATGTGTGCTGTGTGCCAGGAACTGCGCACGACCTCACTTGAGCCTCAAAACAAGCTTGGCAGGGAGGTTTAAGAGGGATTGAACATCAGAGAGGTTAAACCATTTGTCCAAGGTCACCCACCTAAAAAGTGAGACTAAAAAGGATTCTAGGCTGATTGTGTTGGTTGCACCAGCCCTGCTCTTCCCAGCTGCAGCCCTGTCCCTCTGGAATGAGTCCCACATGGAGTTGAATCCCCATGGGAGCCACCTAGCCTGCCCTGGGCCTACATGGAGGCAGTAGAGGGTACCCAGCTGGTGGGCTGGGGGTTGAGGGGCAGGAGGCTGGAGAGCTGGCCCCATTCAATCCCTGTGTGGCCGTAATAAGTCTTCACCTCTCTGTGCCTTGGCTTATGAACATGGAGAACACAGCACCACTTTCTTTCTCCTGCCCAAGCCTGGAAAGGGTCCCCTCCCAGGGGCCTGCTGGTCAAGGGGCCACAGTGAGCATGGCAAGAAGTTCCATCAAACTCCACCTTGACTGTCACACTACCAAGCTGAATGGCCTTGGGCTAGTCACCTCACCTCCCTGAGTCTATTTCCTCGTGTGCAAAGTATGGAAAATACATGCCTCCTGCCTGCGCTTCTAAGGCTCAGGCGAGAGGAAGCTGGCCTGGCCTGGCCTGGCCCGCCCCAGGGGCTCACGTTTGCAGACACCTGTTGATTTCTGCTCATGTTTTTTAGCAGCACTTATAGTCTGGAAGGTCATTTTTAGGAAATACATACTGACATGTTGGGGGATAAAGTATCATGATATCTGCAACTCACTTTC
This sequence comes from Glis glis, assembly GCA_004027185.1. Classification (NCBI taxonomy): domain Eukaryota; kingdom Metazoa; phylum Chordata; class Mammalia; order Rodentia; family Gliridae; genus Glis; species Glis glis. Next base: position 6,097 of record PVJS01012303.1, on the reverse strand, counting down.
AAGTGGTTCAGAACAAAAAAGAGAGAAAAGTATACATCTTCATTTATCCATTTGCAGATAAAGCAAATTTAGCAAAATATTAATTACTGGATCTCAATAATGGTGACCACCTTACTATTCAATTTTCTATATGTTTGGAAATTTTCATGATCAAAAATTAGAAAAAGGCCGGGCGTGGTGGCGCACGCTTATAATCCCAGTACTTTGGGAGGCGGAGACCGGAGGATTCGGGTTCGCAGCCAGCCTCACCTTGTGCACACTCGCTCTCTCTCGCTCTCTCTCTCTCTCTCTCTGTCTCTCTCTCTCTCTCTCTCTCTACTTAGTGAGGCCCTCCGCAACTTCATGAGACCCGGTCTCAAAATAAAGTATAAAAAATAGGACCGGGGGCGTAGCGTGGAGGTAGAACGCCCCTGCGTTCAATCCCTGGTACCGCAAAAAAAAAAAATTAGAAAAAGGTCAGGCACCATAGCACACAGCAGCAACCTGGGAGACTGAAATGGAAGGATAGCAAGTTCAAGATCAGCCTGGGCAACTTGATGAGTCCTTTCTCAAAATAAAATATAAAAAGGGTTGGGGATGTAGCTCAGTGGTACAGTGCATGAGGCCCCTGGGTTCAATCCTCAGTACCATGAAAGAAATTTAAAAAAAGAAGGCCTAGACATAGCCACTCATGAGACATTGTGGGCATCTGAAAATGATGGGATATTGATATTAGTGAGATATTGTTAATTTTTGTAGGCGTGGTAATGATGCTGAAGGTTTTTTGTTTGTTTGTTTGTTTGTTTGTTTGTTTGTTTGGTACTGGGGATTGAACCCAGGGGCATTCTACCTCTGAGCTACACCCCCAGTCCTTTTTATTTTTTATATTGAGACAGGATCTCGACAAGTTGCTGAGAGTCTTCCTAAGTTGCTGAGAGTCTTGCTATGTTGCTGAGGCTAGCCTCAAACCTGTAATCCTCCTGTCTCAGCCTCCCAAGTACTGGGATTACAGGCATGTGCCACCATGCCTGGCCGACTTTATATTTTAAGAGAGCACTTAGGTCAGGTGTGGTGGCATGTGCCTGTAATCCCAGTACTTGGGAGGCTGAGACAGGAGGATAGAAGGTTGGAGACCAGCCTCTCAGCAACCTAGCAAACCCCTGTTTCAAAATAAAACATAAAAAGGGCTGGGGGTGTAGCTGAGAGGTAGAATAACCCTGGTTTTAATCCCCAGTAAAACACACACACACACACACACACACACACACACACACACACACACACACTACAAAGCTCCTGACATACTCCAGCCTATGGCTAACCTTTATTGAGCCCTTGCTGTTAGCATTCTAATGCTGAGTTTGAGCTTCCTGAAGAAATAAAGCTGGGAAAGACTTAAACATAGTTGAACCAGTGTTCACATAGTACTTCCTGCCCACGAGCTCTCCAGAGCTGTGCTGCAACCTGTGAGGGGTTCAATCCCCACAGGAGATTAGTCCTTAGAGATATTTTTATATGGCAAAAGCAGAAACAAACAAAAACCTTCTCCAGCTTTCCTAAAGTGTGGCCAGACCTTTCCTGGCTGCCAACCATGCTCCAGGGACTCTGCAGCTTGCCCGCCTTCCCAGGATCCTCTCCACTGCTCACTCACCTTCATCGGCCCAGCTGCAGGAGGCCCCTCCATTGCACATGCGCCCCCAGCCTCTCTATCCCTAGCTCCTCCGAGGAAGACAACCTGTGTCAGCAGCAGGGACCCAGAGTGGGCCCAGACACAGCTCCACAGGCCTCCAAAGTGCAGCTGTGCACAGAGCTGACGGTCCTGGAGCCAGCATGAACTTCCTCCAGGAAGCCCCCCTGACTACCCTCCATGCCACACTCCCACCCCAGACATATGGAAACATAGCCCACTGGTTAAAAGCAAGGACTGTGGGGCCAGACTAGCTTCCTGGCAGTATATCCTGGGTCCTCCACTAGCCTGACCTTAAACAAGTTACATCGCCTCTCTGTAAATGAAGGTTGTAACAGCCATGACCTCAGAGTGTTCCGAGGATTAAATAAGTTCATGTATTAAAAAGGCTCTCCAAATAAGGTTTTGATATTGGTTCATCAATTATGACAAGATACCCTGTAAATTTAAGTTGTTAATAACAGGGGAACTGGGTGTGAGGTATATAGGATCTCTGTACTGTCTCCAGAGATACGACCTGTTTGTAAATCTAAAATAATTCTAAAATTAAAAGTATTTAGAAGCTGGGCATGGTGGCACATGCTTGTAATCCCAGTATTTGAGAGGCTGAGTCAGAAGGATCACAGGTTCAACACCAGCCTTAGCAATTTAGCGAGGCTCTCAGCAACCTAGTGAGACCCTGTATCCAAATAAGAAATAAAATCAGGCTTGGGGGTGTAGGTTGGAGGTAGAATGCCTCTGGGTTCAATCCCCAGTACCAAAAAAAAAAAAAAGTCTTTATAAATGTTTAACAAAAGCCAGGTGTGGTGGTGCACGTTTATAATCCCAGTACTTGGGAGACTGAGACAGGAGGATCGAACATTTGTGGCCAGCCTCAGCTACTTAGTGAGGCCCTCTGCGACTTAGTGAGACCCTGTTTAATAATAAAGAATAAAAAATAGGGCTGGGATAAATAAATAAAGAATAAAAAATAGGCCCCTGGGTTCAATAATCCCTAGTACTGCAAAAAAAAAAGAAATGTTTAACAAAGCATCAATATGTCCCAGTTTGTATTATCAGTGTGGATTTTCCCACTTTTTTCTTTCTTTCTTTTTTTTTTTTTTTTTTTGATGCTAGGAATTGAACCCAGGGCCTTGTGCATTATGGGCACGGCTCTATTACTGAGTCTCCCCTACTGTGGAAATGGAAATGGAAATGATGTTTCTACATCTACCTCCCCTGGGAACAGAGACTGTGCTCCAGAGGACTCTGTGTCCCCAAACCCAGCATGGCCCCAGTCCAGAAAGGTACCCAACTAATACTAAGTACGTAGTGAGTAGATGAATGACTGAGTATAGGACTGGCCAAATTTTTTTGTGTGTGAGGTACTGGGGATTGAACCCAGAGGAGTTCTACGTCTGAGCTACACCCTAGCCCTTTTCTATTTTTTATTTTGAAACAGGGTCTTGCTAAGTTGCTGAGGCTGGCCTTGAAGCCGTGATCCTTCTCTCTCAGCCTCACAGTACTTGTAAGTGGTGTGCCCCACCCCTCACAGTTCCAAATTTTTCCTTAAACAGGACACACAGAGCACCAGGCATCCCGAATAAGCCCTGATGTCTGAGGTATTGATGGCAAGTTTAGGAGCAGGCCAGGAGGGAGACAAGAGCTCTGTGTGCAGCCCCTGCAGTCTGTCCCAGGCAGTGGGCTCAGCATGCTCCTTGTGTCCCAGAGGCTGGACAGGGATGGATGGGCAAAGCCATGGGGAGACGAGCTCAGAGCAGTAAAATGAAGAGCTTCCTAACCGGTGTCACCATTAGACAAAGTAAAGGTCTCCTTGGTGACGCGTCCCTCATGGACCTGGAGGCATGTGGCCAGAGGGTGACCGGCCCAGGCTCCAGCTCAGGCTTCGGCAAGGCGCCTTATTCAGTGGCCACCCTACAGCTCAGTGACTGATGAGCCTCCGAGGACGTGGGAGCTCAGGAAGGCGTTCACTAGTCAAGTCTAATCCCTTCCATTCTTCAGATAAGAAAAGTGAGGCCCAGAAAGAGACACTGACCTCCCCAAAGTCATACAGCACCCATGACAATGTATCAGCAACAACCAGCTCCAAACCTGAAGCCCCACCCTGGCCTAGGACACCACCCCACAGCACCCAGCTGCAGGCCAGCTCCTTGCCCGCCGCAGACTCAGAAAGGGCCTGCAGATGGCCCCTTCCCCAGAGGCTCTGCCATTGCATTTTTAAAAGCCATCGGTCAGTTGGGTCAGGCTCCAGGCAGCACGCAGCCTGACCAGGCAGGGACACAGGGGAGCAAGCCCTGGGCACATGCTAGGGAGACCGCGGGGACCCTGGAGGGGGAGGGGCCGCTTACCTAATGGTGTGCTCAAAATAGATATCATCCATGGAGGCCGTGACACAGGGGCAGCCAGCGTGCCTCTCCGCTAAAGAAGAAAACCAGATATTAACAGTCTCCCCACGTCACACAGACCTCTGACCAAATGTCACCTCTCCAGAGGTTTCGCCACATGCCCGAGCCAAGGCCACCCTGCCGTCCCTCCAGTCCTTCGCTGTGATTACCATGCCTTGACCCTTATTTAATTATTTATTTATTATTTATTTATTTATTTAATGGTGCTGGGGATTGAACCCAAGGGGCATTCTACCTCTGAGTTGTACCCCCAGACCTTTTTATTTTTTATTTTGAAACAGGGTCTCCCTAAGTTGCTGAGGCTGGCTTCAAACCTGTGATCCTCCTGTCTCAGCCTCCCAAGTACTGGGATTACTTGCACCACCACACCCAGCTCTTAACCCTATTGTATCTATCTGGGTTCCATCTGTCCACTATTTCTCGTTCCCCTAGACTGTGAGTCACTTGAGGACAATGGTTTTTGCCTGTCTCGTTCATTGCTGCACCCGAGTCCCAGCAGAGCGCCTGCACACAGTAGATACTCACTAAACTGCCACCACACTCTTCCATTCCTGGACTCCTTGAGCACCCACACCCATTCCCACCTGTTTCCTTGCCTGAGTCCCTCTTACCCTCCGGATCCGCTCAGGGCCCTGGCCCCTCTGGAATCCCTTCCCTGCCCCCTGGGCTGGGTCAGAGCCTCTTAAACAGGCAGTGAGGTCACTTGTGTGTCCCCCACCGCCACCCGGCCAGGCTGGGAGGTCCCTGTGAGCTGGAGAACATGGTACAACGATGGGAATGAGCTCGGTTCAGCTGGCCCTGGGAGCACAGCGAGTGCCGTCACGCTCTGCGCAGCCTCTTCAGGCCAGTGGTAACAGGATGCAGCCCTGTTTCAGGCCACACTGTGTGGAGGCAGGGACCCATGGGCGTGACACCGACACCAGGACTGTGAGGCCTGGGGAGAGGGACGGCTGCCCTGAGCACTGGGAAAGTGGGAGGGCATTTCAAGCACGTGGAATAGTGTGAGCAAAGGCCAGGAAGAGGAACGGTGTGGCTCTCAGGGGGACAGTCACCAGCTCCGAGTCAAGGCCCCTGCGCGGGTGTGGACTGCCGGGCTGAGCACAGCCTCACCTGACAGGCAGGCCGTGGTGTCGATCCACTTGAGCAGCTGCCCGACGCTCAGCTCGCCGCGCTGGTTGGTGTGGCAGGGCAGCACCAGCTGGCTCATCTGTACCTCCGTGGGGTTCCGGTACCCCTCGTCCTCCGCCATGGTGTCCTCGTCCCCGGCACGTGAGGCCGACTTCCGCGACGTGCGGCTGGAGAACACAGAGGCGAAGCCCTGGGGAATATGGGACAGAGAGGTCAGCTTTCTGCAAGGTCTCCCAGGCTGGCCAGCCCTGAAACCTTAGGGTCTAAGGGAGGCAGCCCAGACCCCTGCCCACCAGCCCCAACGAAAGCGGCCATCACCTCCAGCCCATGGTCTCAGACCCCGGCAGCTCTGGAAGCCAGCTGTGTCCAGTTTTTTTCTGGCCAACAGCTCCAGGTCAACCCAACTTGGGACCCCGAGGGAGGGAGAGAGAACAGACTCCACCTCCTCCCTTCAGCCTGCGGCCAACTTTGGAAAGTTCTGCTATAGATTTACCCGAATTCTTAAAAGAGTGCCCCTCTCTACCAAATGCAGTAGACATGTACAATGGACTCCTATGTCACCTCAGCCTTCAAAAGGAAGGAAATTCTGACTCTTGCTCCAAAATGGACGAGACTTGAGGACATTATGCTCAGTGAAATATGCAGTCACAAAAGGACAAATACTGTATGACTGCATCCACAGGAGGCCCTTAGAGTAAAGTCCATAGGGACAGAAAGGAGAATGGTGGTCACCAGAGGCTGTGGGAGGAGGAGATGAGAAGTTACTGTTTAATGGGTACAGAGTTTCAGTTTGGGAAGATGGAAGCTTCTGGAGACAGTTGGTAGCAATGGTTGCCCAACAATGTAAATGTACTTAATGCCACTGAACTGTGCACTTTTTTTTTTTTTTTTTTTTTTT